>PVKY010001948.1:0-28443 GCA_004027775.1 Bradypus variegatus | reverse complement strand
ATTAATGAGAAGTTGATTTTCTTTTTTTTACACACTTATTGGCCACTGCATTTCATCTTTTGCATCTTTGCCCATTTTTCCCTTGAGGTGGCCACCATTTCTTATTGATTCATATATACTTTTTACATATTAAGGTTATTTAGCCCTTTGTCACACATATTGCAACTGTATTTTCCAAGTTTATCATTAACCCTCCTAACTGATTTATGGTGAGGCTGGTTTGTCTGTTTTTCCACGCTCAAGGGCCACTTTTTTATGCAGCCTGATCCACTCCTCCTTCTCTCTGTGGTTTCCGTCTCCTTCTTGAACAAAAGAGCCAAGCATTCGGGGCTGTTGTTGATCTGTGACCTGATCCATGGCAGATGGCTTGAAAGTGAGAAACAAATGGAAAAGTTTCCACTCTCCTCCCTGTGCCCCCAGGCAAGCCAGAGCAGTGACTGGACCTCTTCCCTGCCATGCCTTCCCTCTGTGGGGTCACTCCCCCGTCTCCCAGAGCTCCTGCCTGGCACCGGGAGTGAGTCACACTCAAGGCACAGTGCCCCCACCCTGGGCCCAGATGCATGAGGTGGGAGACACATGGCCCACGGGTGGCAGGGCTCTTCCCGAGCAGGCAAAGGGCAGGCGTGTTCAGATGCGGTGAGGGAGGAGGAGCCAGAAGGCAGAGGGAGAGGCAGGCTCTGCTGACCACACCATGAACAGAAGGACAACCCAAAGGACCTCAACATCAGGCCAGGAGGTTCTTCCATCAAAGTTGTTCCTGCCCTCCGGGGGCCTCAGTCTCCACATCTGCAAAACAGGCTTCTCTGTACAGTTACTTCCCGCTTAAAAAGAAAAACCTCATCTAATGGGCACGATTATTTAGTGCACAGCTCCCTGCATCCCTGGGATGAGTCTACTGAGGTTTTCTGGCCTCGATTCCACTCCAAAGAGAGTCTGGAGCACAAAAAGACTAGGAGAACCTTCTAAGTCTTCTAGAAGCGCCAAGTCAAGTGCTGAGCACACAGCAGTGAATCAAACAGATGAAATCCCTGCCCTCAGGGGCTTGACGGGGGCAAAGTAACGCACCGATGCACAAACATAGCCCACACGTTCCTGTGGTGATCAGTTCTGGGGAAAAAGCATGATGGAGAAGGGCAGAGGCCGTGGAGAGGCAGAGAAGGTCGGTCCTGATGGCGAAGGGACATTGGAGCAAGGAGTGGAGGAAGAAAGGGAATTTCGACTTGGCTGCAAGCCAGCCAGGGGCCAGGTACCCCCCCACCCCCCTCTCAGGCCATCTTCACACCACCCACGCCTCCAAGGCCTCCTCTTTACAGCCAGGGCAACTGAGGCCCAAAGGTGTGCAGCAGGAGGGCTTCCGAGGCAAGCCTGTCTCTTTCCCCCAAGTGTGGGCTAAGTAAGTGCTCCCTGAGCCACACCGTTCTCCCAAGGCCCAAGTAACACCTAACTCTGGCCTCCCAGGTCCAGGAGAGGCAAAGAAGTGCAGCCAGAGCCACCACCCACCAGCCATTCCCGCCACATCAAGGGTGGAAAGAAGCGGGCTCCGCTGTGCAGCAACGGTGGCCGAGCACCGGGCAGCCAAGTGCCATAAGGATGATCAGGTCCCTCGAGGGCAGCACAGGCTGCCAGGAATGCTGCCTTGGTGGGTTCTCCAGCCAGGTGGCAAAACCCTGGGATTTTATTCCAGCATTGCCCCAGCGAGCATCTACAGGACAGACATGGCCGGAGGGTCCTTCTCCTCAGGGGCAGAAGGGGGCGAGGCCATGGCACCAACGGTACGTGCCATTCATGGACATCACCATCCCGCAGCCCGGAAGTTTCCCTGTGCCCCTTCCTGGTTGAGGACCCCAAGAAGCGACCAATCTTCTGGCCTCTATCACCAGAGGCTCCGGAACTTCGCATAAAAATAGGATCATTCAAAATGTACGCATCTGTGTCAGGCTTACTTTGCAAAACACAATGTCTGTGAGATTCATCCACGGTGCTGGTTATTTTTTACCGCTGTATAGTATTCCGTTGCATGATTATGCCACAGTTTGTTTATCCACCTACAGTTGAGGGATACGCATGTTGTTTCCAGTTTGGGCTATTGTCACCAAAGGGGTTCTGCACATCTCCATTCATGTCACTTCTCTTGGGAAGATACTTGGAGCACAACTGCTGGTCCTAGGACAGGCCTGAAGGAGGTAATATTCGATCTCTGCCAGACCCGGCTGGCAGGCCGCAGGAACCTCGTTTTGTAGGTGACGAAATGGAGAGTGAAGGAGTGTGCTGGGGATGCACAGCCTGTGGGTGGCAGAGAGGGGACTCGAACCCAGCTCTGGGCGGCCCTGGCTCCCGGCCTCCTGTGACCGGCACCACGAGAGGTGCCCGCCCGGGCAGGAGACACCAGAGGACGCCAGGAGGGTGGGCTCCTGGACTCCCTGAAGGTGAGCAAGGCCCCCATCTGCTCGGGAGGCCGAGGCCAGGGCCCGGGCGGCAGGCTGGGCAAACAGAGACGCGTGAATGAGGGCTAAGTCCACCCAAACACAAACACATAATTTTATCTGGAACCAAGCATGGCCCGCCACACCGGCGCGCTCTCCTTCTCGGGGAGAGGGCAGCCTCCAATCTGAAGCACCTTTGTCTCCCCAGGAGGGTCAGAGACAGAGTGGCAGTACCCCCGCTTGTTCAAACAGATGGCAGCCAAAGCTCTCCCGCGTCCCTCGCTGCCCCACGCGGCCTCAAAGAACCAGCTGTTTCCCCCAGGGTCGAGTTTCTCACCTCAAGCTTCCTGATGGGCACACTCTCCCGTCCGAGTCCTGAAACCCGGAGGAAAGCAGAGGTGGTACGTCCCCTGATGAGGCATTTGCACCCACCCCTGCACCCCAGGCCCCGAGACAGGCCAGGAGAGGCTGGGGGAGCCAGCACACCCTGAAAGGGCTCCCATCCTGCGAGGGAGGCCAACGGAAACACAGGAGAATGTGCACTGAAGACCGCCTTTCTCTACATAGGAGAGTGAAGTCTTGGAGAATCAGCAGCCCACAGCAATAAAGCAAATATCACAGTAACAAGAGTCCCACGAATTCTTCAGTATCCCAGTGCATATGTCATGTTTAAACTATACTGTAGTCTGCTAAGTGTGTAGTAACATCATGTCCAAAAACAGTGTACATGCCTTAATTTTAATAATGCTATACTGCTCAAAAAAAAAAAGAAAAAGAAAAAAGGCTAACCAGCATCTGAGTCTTCACCGAGTCATAATCTTCTTGCCGGGGCCAGGTCTTGCCTCAATGTTGATGGCTGATGACACATCAGGGCAGTCGTGGCTTAAGGCTGCGGGAACTGACAATTTCTTAGAATAAGACAACAGCGCAGTTTGCTGCATTGACTGACTCCTCCTTTCACAAAAGGTTTCTCTGTAGCATGTCATGCTGTTTGATAGCATTTTACACACAGTAGAATTTTTTTCAAAATTTGATGCAATATTCTAAATCCTTTGTTGTCTTTCATCAACACTCACAGCATCTTCACCAGGACTAGGTTCCATCTCAAGAAACCACTTTCTTTGCTCATCCAGAAGAAGCAACCGCTCATCTGTTCGCGTTTCAGCATGAGACTGCAGCAATTCAGTCACGTCTTCAGGCTCCACCTCCCGTTCGGGTTCTCTTACTGTTGCCGCCACATCCGCAGTTACTTCCTCCACTGAAGTCTTGAACCTCTCAAAGCATCCATAAGGGTTGGAATCAACTTCTTCCAAATTGCCGTGAATGACAACATTCTGACCTCCTCCTATGAATCACGAATGTTCTTAGTGGCATCTAGACTGGTGAATCCTTTCAGAAGGTTTTCAATTTACTTTGCCCAAATCCATCAGAGGAATCACTATCTTTGGTGGCGACAGCCTTACAAACGTATTTCTTAAAGAATAAGACCTGAAAGTTGAAATTACTCCTCGATCCATGGCCAGCAGAATGATGTTGTGTTAGCAGGCATGAAAGCAACATTCATCTTGCACTTCTCCATCAGAGCTCTCGGGTGACCGCTGCACAATGAGCAGACATATTTTGAAAAGAATCTTTTCTTGTGAGCAGTAGGTCTCAACAGCGGGCTTAAAATATTCATTCAACCATGTTGTAAACAGATGTGCCATCATCCAGGCTTTGTTGTTCCATTTATAGGACACAGGCTGAGTAGGCTTAGCCTAAATCTTAAGGGCCCAGGATTTCTGGAATGGTAAATGAGCACTGGCTTCAGCTTAAAGTCAGCAGCTACCTTAGCCCCTAACAAGGGAGTCAGCCTACCCTTTGAAGCCAGGCGTTGACTTCTCCTTTCTAGCTAAGAAAGTCCTATACAAGGCTGTTGCATTTATACTGAAAATCTGTGGCTTAGTGGAGCCACCGTCGTTAATTATTTTAGCTCGATCTTCGGGATAATCTGCTGCACCCGTGACATCAGTAGTTGCTGTCTCACCGTGTACTTTCGTGCTCTGGAAATGGCTTCTTTACTTAAGCCTCGTGAATCAACCTCTGCTGGCTGCAAGCTTTTCTTCTGCGGCTTCCTTACCTCTCAGCCTCCACAGACTTGAGGAGAGCTAGGGCCTTGCTCTGGGTCAGGCTTTGGCTTAAGGGAAAGTTGTAGCACGTTTGATCCTCTATTGAGACCACTAAAGCTTTCTCCATATCAGCAAAGGGCTGTTTCACTTTCATCATTCATGTGTTCAGTGGAGTCGCGCCTTCCACTTCCTTCAAGAACTTTTCCCTTGCATTTGCAACTTGGCTAACTGGCGCAAGAGGCCCAGCTCTCGGCCTGTCTTGGCTTTCGACGCGCCTTCCTCACCAGGCTTAGTCATTTCTAGCTTTTGATTTAAAGCGCGAGACGTGCGAGTCTCCCTTTCACTTCAATGCTTAGAGGCCACTGTAGGGTTTGTAACTGGCTTAATTTCAATATTGTTGTGTCGCAGGGAATGGGGAGGCCCAAGGAGAGCGGGCGAGACGGGGAACAGTCGGTCGGTGGAGCAGGTAGAGCACACACACATCTATTCACCAAGTGCACCCCGTTATATGGGCACCCCAAAACAATTACAATAATAACATCAAAGGTCACAGGTGACCATCTCAGATAGAATAATACTGAAAAGGTTTGAAATAGTGTGAGAACTACCAAAATGCAACAGAGACCCCAGGTGAGCACAGGCTGTTGGAAAATGGTGCCAAAAGACTTGCTCAAAACACGGCTGCCACAAACCTTCAATTTTAAAAAAACACACTATCTGCAAAGCACAATGAATTGAAGCACAGTAACACAAAGTTTGCCTGCACTGTTTGTGCCACTCCCTCCCCTGTGCATTTCCCCTGTCCCCACTGGCTGTGCAGTCACCATAGCTACCATGGGCCCCCCACCTGGTGGCCCTTGTGGTCAGCCCAGGAGGTGGCAGCTGCCCTGCTGGTGCCATACAGGGCTCCTTCCCAAGGAATTTGGAAACTGGGAGTGAGGAAGCCCAGGCGGCCCACTTTCCAAGGTTGAGCTGCAAAGTTTCCACTAGGGCACACGGGGAGGCCACGTTTTAGCAACAGGGGAGAGGAAGAAGAAAGCTAAAACGCGGAGAAGTGGAGACGGAGGACGGAGCCAATGCCGGGGGGTACCAGTCCCTGCCCCCAGTGCTTTCCCTCAACCCCGAGTCAGGCCGCCGTAATTGTACCTGGAACGGGGCAGGATGTCTGGATCCTGCACTTTTCGGTGGGTCTCGGAGATTGAGTGCAGGCACGGGAGAAAGAAGGCTCAGTTCTTCTGAGTGAGCCCCCTGGAATCCTCAGGGGCAAACTCCCCACGGAAGGTCTGCGGAGGGGCCCAAAGGCGTCCCCCTGGGTCACTGGCCAAGACTCACAGAACCGGCCCTCCCCTGGGGTTCCTTGGTCCAAGGAAGGCCCTTTGTGTCTCCTACCCTGCTCCAATCATCAGCCAGAATGTTCTGCGTTCCCCCCCGCAGTGAACCGACTTTCCAGGGCACCCTAGAACCAGCCCCTCGCTCGACCCGCTCTGGGGAGCAAGATCCACGGCCGCCCATTCACCCACCTGCCTCAATTCACTGGGCAGCTCTCATGCACACATCCACCCATTCATGGCTCCCAGGACACCCTCCTTCCCTAGTGTTCGCATCTGTGAATCCATTCTTCTGGCCTTCATTCATCGGCCATGCGTGTTTTATTCAGCATGACACACATGCCTCCACGTGTCAAACACTGAGCACCTCTCATGCACCCCGTTTCTAAAAGTGGGATCTGCAGGACCTCTGGCACCAAAATCACCTGGGCGTACTCGCTTAAAACACAAAGAGGCCCCCCAGTAGCCAGCAGCGCCCCCCCAAACCATGCTTGAGTTTGGCCAGAATGCTGCCAAAGGGCAGCTTGGCTCCTCCCTCCCCCGTCTTCATTCTCCCAGGCCGCCCACCTCGATCCTTGGGGATTCTGGGGAGGAGCTCCAGGTCCGGAGACAACGTTCCTTTAATAGCTTTGCAATTTTATTTCTGCCTTGAGAGCATTAAATATATATTGTGTACACACAAGATATATATACTTTGAAATGAGTCTCTGGAGGCCTTCAGGAATCTAAGGAAACTTCCCTAAGAAAGTCTGATGAAGGCCACAGGGGGAAAAAAAAGACTTTACTTGCGGTGCCCCTCCCAGGCCTGCGTGACGGCTACCTTCCCTGCTCCTCTGGGAGACTTATTTGATCAGTTAAAGTCTGGGCTCTTCTGGCAGGCTGGCGGCCTTACTGGCCAGTCCGGGGCTCCGGCTTTTTCCGCCGGAGGATGGCCGGCTCCAAAGGATGGACCCAGACACCGTCAGCAGGAGACAGCCAGGCTGCAGCAGCGGGTTAGTTCACACTTGCGGTCTGCACTGGAAGTTTTAATTTTCCAAAGTGCTGCAAACGGCCGGGATAGCACCATCCTTAGCAGGCGCAGGGCTGCAGGCGGTGCTTCTCTCAGGGCTGATCTGTTTTCTCTGCACTATGAAGCCCCAGAATTAAGATAAAGAGTTTGAGGGAAGTTCAGGCTGTCCAAGACTACACAGCTAGAATTAACCTGAGAGCGTGCCTGCCAGCACTGAGGTTTCTGAAGGGCAGCCCTGTGCTCACCGCGGTGCTCGAATCCCTGGTTTATTCTACACCAGGGCTTCCCAACTTCAACGTGCATATGCATTACCTGGGCTTTACAATGCAGGGGGCTTGGGTGGGGGGCCTGAGACCCTGCATTTCCAACAAGTTCCCAGGTGAGGCTGACTGCTCAGGTCTTTGAAGAGCAAGGGACCATTATCATCACTTCCCCTTTATCACCGGAAACTGCAGACATAGAATTGAGACTTGCACAGAGTCACACGAGACGAGGAGGGGGAGGAGGAGCTAGTGCTTAATGGGCACAGGGTTTCGGTTTGGGCAGTGAAAAGGTTTTGGAAATAATGGTGACGGCTGGACAACACTGTGAATGGAATTAATGCCACTGCATCATACAGTTAAAAATGGTTAAAATGGTAAATCTTATGTTACATGTCATTTTACCACGATTTTTAAAACTCTGCATCTGCCTCAGCGGGAGGCATGGTTTCCCAACGCGGTGTCTTCCTCAGCCCCAGGAGGTGGGTCCTGATGGTAAAGAGCAAGGGCTTCAGACCCAGATGCCCTGAGTTCAAATCCAGACTCTCCTAGTTACCAGCTGTGTGACTCTGAGCAGGTGACTGCACCTCTCTGAGCCTCAGTGTCCACGTCTGGAAAATGGAGGAACCCCCCAGCTCCCTCGCAGGACTGCCGTGTGATTTAGCATGCCGGCGCCGTCGGCACCCATGGGGACTGAGCAAAGGTTCTCAGAGAAAATGCTGAATGGAACCAGCCAGGGCCGCCTGCCTGTAATGGCTGCAGTGGGGAAGAAGGAGGACATCCCAGGGCAGCCTTGTTTGCTCATGAGCTGCTCCCACGGGCCACGGCCCAGCAAGCATCTTCCTCGGCCACGAGGCCAGCAGCAGGGCGTCCACCAAGCTTGGCCAGGGCTGCCTGCTTTCACCTGGGGCAGGAGGGTCTCGCACCTCTCAGGTGGTTTGGGGGTGCGAGCACTGTCAGTGAGCGCTCCCTGTGAACAGGGCCAGGCCGCAGGGCCGAGAAGACCCAGCACTGAGCCCAGCCCTTTAACCCAGTCACCGTGACCATGGGCAGGCCCCAGGGCTCCTTAGAGTCACACGGAGCTTCCTGCGCATTTGCGGGGACCCCGCGTGTCCGGCACTCAGGCGGTGCTGGCCCAGTCCACTCCTTCCGCTCGGTGAGTTAGGGTTGTCACCTACGTCCTTGACCCATCGATAGCCGACCCACCCCACCCCCCACCCTGCCTTCGGGGCTCGGTCCCACAAGCCTGGGGCCGCCCTCGGTGCCTCCCCTCTCGCCTCCAACCCAGGAGCAGAACCCACCTTCAAACAGATCCGGATCCGACCGTTTCTGCCCGTCGCCCGCACCACCACCCAGCCGAGCCCCGGCAGCCCCTCACTGGGATTATCACAAGGGCCCCCAGCAGCGGCCCCCACTTCCACTCTTGTCCACCTTAGACCAGGCTGTCCGGGAACATTCCCTCACGGTGGAAATGTTTCACGTCTGCACCAGCTCATGAGTGTGTGGACTGGTTCCTGGGACCCAGGAACTGAATTTTCTACTTTATTTCCTTTCTGTTCATTACATTTAAATAGCCACACAAGACTAGTGGCGACCTTATCACAGCAGATGTTTAGACTTATTCTCCACCCAGCAGCCCAGGGGTCTTTTTAAAACCAAAGTCAGATCCCATCCTTCCTTTGCTCCAAACCCTCCCAGAGCTCCCTCTTGCTCAAGAAGATCCAAAGTCCCAGCTGCGGCCTGCAGGGCCCTCGCGGCCTGCCAGCTGCGCGCTCTCTGACCCCAGCTCCTGCCGCTCTCTCCTTCGCCCCCTCTGTTCCAGCCGCAGTGGCTTTCTTGCTGTTCCTCACACCTGCCAAGCCCTCTCCTGCCCCAGGGCCTTTGCACCTTCCTCTAAATACCCACACAGATGGTTCTCTTAACTCAGGACTCTGCTCAGATGCCTTCCCAACCCTGAGAGAGGACACCCTAAGCACCCCTGCTTCTGCCCCAAGGCTTCTTCAAAGCACCCATGGCCATCTGAAATATCAGATATTTACTTGTCCCATGTTTCTTCTCTCCCCTCCCACCAGGACGCAGGATCCAGCCATCAGTGACTCTGCCCCTCTTACCCGCCGCTGGGCCCCTGGGCCTGCAACAGTGGTGGGCACACAGTAGGCCCTCAACAAAGGCAAATGAGACACGTGAGTGAAATACCGCACACATAATAGGCGCTCAGGAAGTGACACCACAGCTGCTGCTGTAATAATTTTTCATCATCATCCTCGCCCCAGCCCCAACCAACCCAATCCAGGGTCTGATGGCAAAACCACCTGGTGCATTTGGCCAGATGTGGCATCCTCCTTTTAAGTAAAACCAGCACAGACAAGGTCAAATACTGTAAAATCTCAGTGATAGGAAATAATTAGAATAAGCAAATGCACAGAGTCAGAAGCTAGAATCCAGGTTACCGGGCACGGGGTGGGGGGAAGGAAGGGGGAGTTAAGACTTGAAGTGCACAGGGCTCCCGTTAGGGACGGTGGAAGAGGTTTGGTGGTGGGTGGTGGTGACAGTGGTACATTGTGAACGTAATGAACAGCACTGAACTACATACTTGAACGTGGTTAAGGGGGGAATTTTAGATTGTATATACGTCACCAAAATAAAATTAAAAAAAAAATCCACAGACCTGCACAACACACACAGTGAACCCTAAGTTCAACCATGGACTGCAGTTAATAGTTCAACTATTAAAATTTGCTTTATCATTTGTGACAAATGTACCACACCAATGCAAGGTGTTAGTAATAGGTTGGTATACGTGAATCCTGTATTTCGTGCATGAAAAAAAAACAAACAGAAAAAGGAATGGCGCCGGCTCCTCCGCCCAGCCATCTCTGCTGGAGGGTCAGGAAGCTGGAAACCCCGCACAGAAGGAAGCCCCGGTGGCCTCGCCAGCCTGGTTGCTGGGTAACCCCAGCTATTCACAAACATGGGGTGACTTGGTTTCCACCGGGAGGGACGGTGTTTACACAGCCTCTTATCTTCTGGGCTCCCAGTGTTTGCGCCTCCCTTTAAAGAGGACAAAGTACCTCGGGCGGGGAACACAGCTGATGGGAATCAGAGCCTGGGATGTGGAGGGCCAGGTCCGGAGGCGGGAGGGAAAGCGAGCTGGGCTCCTGCAGGCCTACTGTGTGCCCACCTGCACACACCCTGCCCACCTCGGAGCAGTGGGGAGAGTCAAGGAGGTGATGCAAGAAAGCCACTTCCTGGAGTGTCTGCCACGTTTGGCAGCGCTGGGTACAGAGTAACCGCCACCACTGTTATTATTTTTATGCTTCCCGTACATTCCTGGGACATTTCCAGAGCTGCCTCTACCCCCACCACCTCGGTCCCCGCGTCCCCTGCCCCTCGCTGACGGGGCCTCAGGACCGCGTCACTGTCTGTCGTGGGGGCCTGTCCTGGCGCCATCAGAAGTCGAGTGGCACCCCTGACCCCGGCCCAGTGGCGATAATCAAAAATGTCTCCAGAGGGGCAAAATCACCCCTGGCAGAGAACTGCTGGAACCCAACCCCCCAAGCCCCCAGCATGCGCTCCCCTCGGCCGCCTGCCCCCCACGGCCCTCTGCACCAGCCTGGTCCCTCCCCACTGTCTAGCCCAGCTCAGGAGTAACTCCTTGGGGTGCTGACAACACCCCAGCTGGCCAGGCACAGCCCACACCACCCACAGGCTGACAGTGCCCTGGACCGTAACACAAAGGGGTTTATTCAGAAGAATGAGCAGAATCTTCAAGGTAAAAAGGAAATGTTAAAGATGAAAAACGCCTGGAATTATATACCCCCCAATATGAAAGTGCTCACCCCAGGGCGACAGGACTGCAGGTGGTTCTCACTTGCTTTGCTTTCCTTTACCTCCTCCAAGCAGGTATTCTGCTTGCTCTTTGCTGTAAAGGTTACATTTTTAAAAATGAGTAAAGGCATTTCACTCACACACAAAAGTTAAATACCATTCAAGATATTATTTTTAACAACACAGAGAGTAACTTCATACATTTTTGAGGGCACGATGCAAATGTAGAAATATTCAATTTAAACTATTTTTGATGGAAAGGGGTGTTGGCATTTGAAAAAACAAGCTCCAGACACGAAAAATATTGTCTCGGGTGGAGAAGCAGTGAACACAATGGGGATTCAGTTCTTTCAGGATCTTATATGCACCAAGACCTTACTGAACTCTGAGCCATCTCATGTGCTGTTCCATCTACCCAGCACACTCTTCCCTCTATGTTTCCCCGGCAGGCTCCTGCCATCCCTCCAGCCTCAGATTAACCATCACTTCTTCTCAGAAGCCCTCTGTGATTGCTCTCACCCAGACCAGAAGTTCCCCTTTTTTTTAAAACATCAGCCTTTCATTTTAGAATGGTTTTAGATTTACAGAAAAGTTGCAAAGATAATTAAAAAGAAGTCCAGTGCACCCCTCACCCAGTCTCCCCTAATGTTAACATCTTACTTAACCACAGAGCATTCACTGCAACCAAGAAACCAACATGGGCTCGTTACTATTAACTTTACCAGATACTGTAGCTGGGTTTCACCTTTTTTTCTCTAATGTCCTGTCTGTCCTGGGATCCCCCCAGGACCCCACGCTGCATTGAGTCATTGTGGTGTCCTAGCACCCTCTAGTCCGTGAGGGTTTCCCACACTCTCCTTCCCTCACTGACCTTGACAGTGTGAGGACCACCGGCCAGGTTTTGGCCAGAATGTCCCTTAATTCAGGCTTTGCCGAGGTGAATCCCCTTTTAAAACAGGCAGCCCCCCTTAACTAGGTCAATGCTTGCTCCCTCATACAACCTTCCACCCCCCGCCTTGTCCACTGAGGCAGCCCCCGCCCCGGCATGCACAGTACGTCCCGGAGGCCCCGAAGCTGAGGGCAACTGGGGCCAGATGAGTGGCCTGCCCCTCTCCTCTCCTAGTCCCTGCCCCATGGTGACTAGAAGCCAGCCCGAGGCAGAGATGGCCACGGCAGCATTTCCAGCCCCAGGCAGCTGCTGTCTCCCCAGAAGGGCAGTGACCAGAGGTAGACAGCCAGCATCCTGGGGGTCTCAGCACCTGGGCTGGGCCCACACGGCCCTTGCCTGACCCTCTGGGATGCCTTGGGTGCTTACTGCACTGTCTGGGGGCTCTGGTGGAAAGGGGGTTCCCGGAGCAAAGGCAGCAAGTTGGGGATGCATTTCCATAGAGGGATGGTTCCCCCGAGCAGCCTCCAACCCCCCACCACGACATCTACCAAGATGGGAATAAGACCGTGGGTAACAGCCCCCAGTGGGCACCCACACTGGGCCAGGCACAGCGCCAGGCACTTTATAGGATTTCGCTCAGTCTTTGCAACAACCAAGAGGGAGGTGTTTGTTGCAACAACCTCCCATTTCACAGAAGGGGAAACTGAGGCTCAGCCTAGGGGTGGGGCTTGCCTGAGGCCTCACACTGCCCAGCTGGTGGGACTCTGGAACCCAGGTTTTTGCCCCAGCAGGATGCCTCTTGCCAGTGGGAGGCATCTAGGCCGGCGAGAGCCTGTCCACAGGACGCCCCCCTGTGGGATTCAGAACCAATGGGACACTCTGGTCATCACTACGTCTGCACCTTTCACAGACACAGAGACTAAAGATGGAGAAGACGTGATTCCATTTGGTGGGGGCCTACTCACGTTGTATGAGAAGTGAATGACAGCCATGAGGAGTTCCTATTTATTAAGCGCTTACTGTATGCTGAGGTTACCTCCCTGAGCTGTCATCCTCCCAGCCCCTCCACAGGTGCATGTTACTATTGTCCCATTTTAGTGATGGGGAAACTGAGACTCGGGGAGAAGGAGCACTTCACAGGGACCAGGACAAACCGTAAGCAGCTCCAACAGCAAGGAGTTGGCACCCAGCACCTCCACCGACTCCACCGGTGTGTGGGCAGATGCATCCGCGCAGGACAGGGCCCTGGGTCCCTGCAGGAGAGGTGCAGAGGGTCTACTCAGCAGAGACGTTTGCTCTAACGCCACGGGGCTGGAGGAAAGAGCAGCATGACAGGCCTTTCAACACCGATCCGCATCAAAACTCATTCCTGGATATCTCATTTCTGGCATCTTAATTTTTCCGTTTCTTCCCTACAGCCAGTTTTATTTACTCCTCCATGGCAAGTTTCAGCAAAGGTTCACTA
This sequence comes from Bradypus variegatus, assembly GCA_004027775.1. Lineage (NCBI taxonomy): Eukaryota > Metazoa > Chordata > Mammalia > Pilosa > Bradypodidae > Bradypus > Bradypus variegatus. The sequence continues at coordinate 15,133 of PVKY010001948.1, read as the reverse complement.
TGCATTCAGGGGAGACGGCACAGCCCCGCTGCACATCGCGGGAGTCTGAGGAGCTGGAGCACGTCCGGGTCTGCACGTGGAAGCGTGTGACCTCGATGAGCCGCTTGGCCTGGGAGCCTCAGTCCTCTCTACGTGAGGGGGAAGGGCTTGGACATGCCTCCAGGTTGCTGGGCTCATCCAATGGAACTGTGGGTGCAAAGGCGCCTGGGGACGGCAGGCACACGCAGCCTGCAGAAAGCCAGAGAAGGATCGGAGCTGTGCAGGACACGGAGGAAATGGCTTTAGGGTCTCAGCCCCGGCCCAGCTGACAAGCACACGTGCCGCCCCTCAAACCAGCTGAGGCTTGGAAGGGGCTCAGCACCTGCTCCTACTACTCCTTGGGGGCACCGGGACCTGCAAGGCCCCTCCGAGATGGGCCTAGGACCCACATCCCCGGGAGGTCTGGCAATGATGTGACCAAGCATTGGGGTGGGGGCAGGTGGCAGGTGACGGGTTGGCATGTCCTCGTAGCTCTGCCCCCCCCCAGCTGAAATGTTCCCACCAGAGCCACCCACCATGACCCACACTGGGGAAAAGGAACCCGGGGCACTTTTTCCTACTCTGCTTCAACCACCACGTTTCTCCTCCGTGGATGATGCCTGTTGCTTTACTGTAACTATGACAACACTGGAAATCTTTCCTGTGGGTTTCCACCGTAGGGGAAACGAAGGGCTTTCTCCTGCTCAGACTCCTCACTGGGGCTACAGACCAGAGCAGGGGGTCTTTGGGGTGCGGGACATCCCTGGGCTGAGGTGAGCAGCCCAGGGTGAGAAAGGGGTCTGCTCTTCCCATGCAGGGGGGTGTGGAGGGCTGGCCAGAGGCCAGGGAAGACCCCCGTCTCGGGAGGGCGGCCCACCCCTGGCTGCTTTCAGCCAAATGCCCCCCTGCTGCTGGGCGTCCATCTCCTGAGGACTTGAGGGAGACAAACGCATTTTAAAATTGCTGCCACACATTGACTGCCTCCTCCGCGCCAGCAGGCGCCACACTACGTGCTCCATGCTTCAGTTAGGTCCCACAGTAGCCCTGCAAGAAGTCCTGACTTCCCCATTCTGCAGATGGGAACCGAGGCCCAGAGAAGGATGCAGTGACCTTCCCGGAGTCACCTGGCCAGGGAGGTGGCTGCAGGAAGAAAGCCACTTGTGATCCTGGAGACTGAAGAAAACGAGAGTATGAAGTGACGGTCCTGAGCCAGAAAAGAAGACGTCAGGGGGAAAATGACAGTCTGTGATGCTTCCGGTTGGACAGAGGCTCTGCGAACGTCTCTAGCTCCCAGGAGTGGCTTCCTGGAGTGTTGAGAAGGATTCTACAGCTGCATCTGGACTCAATGGGCAGGAACAGTGATTGATTATTGCTGTCTGCCCTGGGCACAAACATGGGAAGTGGTGGCACAGGTGCCACATTTGTCCTCACTGGTCCACTTCACGTCCCTGTGATCTGGGACACTTCTCTGAGCCTCCCTGTGCCAATCAGCTTCCCCTTGCACAAAACAAGCTCAGATCAAGGATACCAGGTGGAAACACCTTTAGAAGAGGAGGATAGTTTCTTTGAATGTTCAGCCACCCAGCTGGCATTTGTGGAGTCAGAGGTAAAAATGTCTTATCGGAAAGACAGGGACCATTCAACATTCAGTTATTAGGCACCCACTGGGCCCTCATTGAGTTTAGCAAGGGAGACAGACATTGAACAACTGGCTTACTAATTATTTAATACAGCTGTTCTAGAAGCCGTGAACGGAAAATGCAGGAGGCCACGGTGCTCCTGCTGGGCAGTCTCCACGCAGAGGGCTTGATTCCGACATGGAAAATTTCTTCTGTGCCACAAGCCACTGGAAACACTTGCACAGGGGCTCCAGCGCCTAGCAGGGTGTTTGAATGCCAGGGACTGTCGGCACGCAACCTAAGGGGTCCCCGGGGGCAGCAGCGACAAACCACACATCTCACGGCACACAGAGCCAGGGGTGGCCCCGGGGCCAGCAATTGGTCTATCTCTGCTAATTAAAAAAGCTCATGCCTTGTTCTTTGATTTTTTTTTTCCACCTAATAAAGGAATCTTGGCTCCGCTGCCTAGGGCTTTTGGCAAGGGGCGAGGGCAGGGGAAAGAGAAGACACGAATGACATCTTGTGGGGCCAGGAGAGGAGGGCACTGATGTTGGTGGAAGGCATGGCCTTTACCGCCAGGCAGTAGCTGGAGATACCTCCTGCCCCCAGCCGGGCGATGGGAACCCACAGTCGCCTCCCTGGTTGGCAGCTGGCACCAGGACAGGCTGTGGGGCTTGTGGGGAATATGCATCCTTCATCCGATGAGCCTTAAACACTCACCCTTTCTGGCCCGAGGAGGAGGCAGGCACCTCCGAAGGCTGGCACTTCCCCCAGTGCAAACAGCCGAACCCGGCCTGCCTGGCCCACTTTCAGCTTTGTTGTCTTTGCAAATACAGCCCTGGGCCCGACTACCCACACCCCTGCAGCCAGGCGCAGGTGGGAGCCCAGGGCGAGGAGGCAAGTCCCCTCCCTCCTTCTGGAAGGGGGCAAGGGAGCAGGCCTCGGCAGGAGGGTCGGAGGCGAGGGGCGGCCTTTAGAAACAGAGTGAGCCCACACCAGGGGGAGGGCCGGGCCCTGGGTGCCCAGCCCTGGTCTCCTGCCTTTTATTTCCCAACTCTCTGTCCTTGTCGCCTCATTCCCCGGATCTCAGCTGAAGAGTCCCTTCGAAAGAGGAGCCTTCCCTGTGACCCCCAAGCCGCCCGACGAGACTGAGCCGTCTGATAAAATGCTCTCCTAACCCCCAGCCTTGGGCCCCTTGTTTGACGTCAGCCTCCCCTCTCGACGGCCTGGCAGCTCCATGAGGGCAGGGCCCGAGTCGGCCTCCATCCCAGCCGCCAGCGCCGCCCGTGGGAACAAAGGGCAGTGAAGGAACAAGAGAGGGAGCGGGGTTGCCTGGCTGCCCTGACCGGGGTGGCCAACTGCAGAAGTGAAGCAATGGCCCCCAAGGACATCCAGGTCCTGATCCCTGGGACCCGGGACCACAGCCCGACGGCAAAGGGACTTGGCAGGTGTGGCCAAGCCTCTTGGACGGGGAGATGCCCTGGACCAGCCAGTGGCCCCGTGGAATCAGGGGTCCTCACAGCAGGGCAGGAGAGATAGAGAGGAGCCGGGGATAGCAGCCGAGGTTGGGGCGATGCGGGCCCAGGAGCCAAGGAGTGTGGAAGCTTCTAGAAGCTGGCAGAGACAGGGAAGGAGATTCTCCTCAGAGCCTCCAGAAGGAACTCAGTGCTGCTGACACATTAATAAGAGCCCAGTAAAACCCATTCGGGACGTCTGACCTCCGGAACTGGGAGGTGACAAATCTGTGTTGTTTTAAGCCACTAAGTTCATGACAATTTGTTACAGCAGGGAGAAAAAACTAAAGCACCCGTTCCATGCTGGGCGCTCCTGGGGCAATTATCACCCAGCTGAGCCGACATTCGTGACACAGCACACATTACTTGGGCTGCTGAGCTCGGGGTTGCTCGTGCTCCTGGGGGCACAAAGGAGTACAATTCCTTATCCCCTGGGAAGCGAGGCCATGGCCACCTGACTGGTTCTGGCCAATCAGACACAAGCAGAAGTGACACACATCGCTTCGGAGGCTGAGTGATTGAACTGCCAGTGCCCGATGCCCTGCAGCTTCCTGGGGAGCTGGGAGCACCCCACATGAAAGAACCTCTGCCAGCCTGACCCCTGCACACTGCCTGTGCAGAGCAGAGCTGTAGCTGGGAATGGAGAACGAACTAGAAGAAGTCTTTGTTTTAAGCCACTGGGATTGGGGGTCATTTGTTACAGCAGCAGAACCTCACGCATCCCGCAGACACACGTGGAACCTGTCTTTGGAAGCAGCGGCTGTCACCCACACACGCCAGGCAGAGCAGGCACTAGAGGGGTCTCAGCCACCTTTGCAGTGGATGCCACCTCTGCCCCAGAGCCCTACAGGGTTCCAGGGTTCCCTTGACAATCCCCAAGTTGGACGGGGGGAGCTCATCGAACACCCAGGAAATGCGATCGCTTCTTCCAGACGGCACAGAGCAAAAGGGAAGATGGAGCTTGTCTGGCGCCAGGCAGCCCCCCCCACCTCCCACACAGGCAGTGGGGCCCACGCCTGCAGGTGCGCCCCCAGCCCCCCACCTGCACCAGCAGGCCCAGCGCCACCTGGTCCCTTTGACTTTCCCTTCCCAGGACATCAGTGCACCTCATTTCCCTGCCTCTCTCCCAGGCCCACCAGGCCATGTCCATGGCCAGAATCCCAGGAAGACAGTGGATGTTTCCAGGGCTTTACTGTCTAGTTCATCGCTTGCTGATAGCTGGGAGTGACTAATCAGAAAACAGCGGTGAAGCGGAGAAACTACTCCCATTTTCCTTGGTGTTGGTTGCCCATGGTTACCCAGAACTCTCCGGATATATGCGACTGAGCTGGTGGGATGGGGGTTAGGACCTCTTTGTCCTCCCCTAGGAAAATCTGAGAACCTTGGGGGATTGTCACCAGGGGAAAGGGCGGCTGTTTCACTTAAGAAGGCCACAGTCTTGTGGTCACCAGTGGGCAAAAGCCAGTGTCCTGGGGGGGCCCCTGACTTCAGTCTTCTAGTACATTCTAACTCTGTCTAGTTGAGCTCAGAAGCACAAGCAGCCCCACGGCGTTCCAGCCTCTCCTGGCCACGGAAGCCAGTGACTCTGAGCCATGACGGGAGGGCAGAGGGCGGAGGCCACACAGATGTTCTCTCTGGGGTGGAGACTGGTCCACACAGCACTGCCCGCTGCTGCTGAGGTGCAGGAGTGAGAGCGGGAGCAGGGGAGTCAGCAGACGCAAGCCACTGCAGTCCCTGCTACCCTCCCCACACCACCAGTGGATACAGCCAAGCTTGGCCAGAGCCAGGAGGAGACGCCACTCCCTGGCCGCCCTGGCCGAGCCAGGCTCCCACCACTTGCCCACCTGTGAGCCCTGATCCTCGTGGCAACTCGGCGTGGTTGCTTTCATTCCCTCCGACGGCAATGCTAAGGTGCAGACAGCATACGTGGCCCACGTCAGGGCACACACCGAGTCAGCGTCGAGGCCAGGTGTGAACCCAGTGAATCGTGATCCAGCGTGTGTGGGAAGGGAAGGAGGAGAAGTGTGGCCATGGAGTGGGGTGGACTTGTATCACACATACACACACACACACACACGTGTGCACCCAGAGACACACACATACAGACACATTCACATATACCCACAGAACATGCATACACACAAACACGCACAGGCAGGCACTTGCACAGACACACACACATACTCACACAGGGACCTGCACAGAGACATGCTTGCACACATATGTGCACAGACACACAGCTTCTCAACACGGAGGGGGACGAGGCCATGCCCTCTCCCGCAAGGGAGCACCCAGCACCCCACACCCCACTGGGGCAGCCAGGCCTGCTCCAGGCACCATGTGCCCCGGCCGCCAGGGTTAGCAAAGGCCCGTCCTTGCCACCCCTGCCCTTTGTGGATGATTTCATCACTGGTGGTGCAATTTCCCAAGACAAATAAACAACGCAGTCTCAGCCTTCCTCTCGGGACCCCCCACCATGCACACATGGAACACAGGAGGAAGATCCCCCCACCCCAAAGGACAGTTTGGGGGGCACTTGGCAGCCTAGGGCTGTCCAGGAACCCACAGCAGGTAGGAACCTGTGGGAGAAGAATTTCCCAACCACACTCAGCCTGCTCCTGGCCTCGCTGGGGAAAAAAGTCTGATGAAGAAAGAGCAGATGTGAAACAGTGACCTGCCTTTGCAAGGCTGGCATTTTTCAGGGTAAAGTTCTGACCACTGAATGATTTACTGGCCCGGCCGGGTTAATCATTGCTGAGGACGTACAAACGGATTCTAAGGCCTCAGCTGTCACCCTGGTCACTCACGGTCAAATGGCCCCAGCCTTGTCCTCCCTGTGTCTCCAGCTCTTGGGGTCTGCTCTGAAGACTGAAGAAGCCGGTGACCGCTCATTGAAAGGGCCCTCTGACTTTGACAACCTACTATGCGCTTGGCCTTGTGCTGGGCCCTTTCCAACCAGGCATCTGGTCAAACAGTGTGAGCAGCTGAGGGTCCAAGCCCAGGCCAGATGGACCTGGGTGGGCTCAGACCCTGGCTGGTTCCTCACCCGTATGACGGGTTGTCGTGAGCATGAAATGGGACGATGTGTGCAAAGCAGGGGTTCTCAACTAGGGGCAAATTTGCCCTCCAGGACCCATTTGGCAATGTTGAAAGACAATTTTAATTTTCAAAGTTGGGGGGAGGGGTGCAACTGGCATCTAGGGAATCTTGGCGTAAAGTATATAGCACAATGCCTGGTCCAAGGCAAGCCCTCAACCAAGGGCAGTTGGCATCCTTATCTCAAAACCGCGCCAACAGCCTCTGCACGTGACACTGCGGCTGCCATGCTGCAGAGAAGGAAGCTGGGGTCACAGAGGCTGTGGCTCCCTCGGGGTCAGCAAGGAGCCGAGCTGAATCGGGGTCTTCCTGACTCCGACATGCATTCTTGGCCCCCGTGGCACGTAGGGCACATTGTCCCAGGCCTGGGGGTCCACCAAACCACTACACACACAAAATCCCCCCTTGCTGCCCCAGAAATAGTGAGCGAGCCTCTCAGAGTTCTTCATTTTGCAGTTCCGCCGAGGGCCACTTCCTGAATTGTTTTCTTCAGCACATTGAATGGCCACTGCGCCGGGACTCTCCAAACAGCCCTACACAGGCCACTTCCTTCCCTGCCTTTGCCCACTCCCTGTCCCCCGCCTGCCACCGGTTTTTGCTCAAGGGGTAGTCTGTCTCCAAGGCCTGGCTAACCCTTCTGAGCAAGCTGTCCCCCCCTCGCCCTGCACACCAGAGCCTCCTCCAGGCTGGCCGTCCCCAGCCACAGGACCCCCTGCCCAGCAGGCCCAGAGCCAGAGGCACCCTGTAAACACCACGGTCCCAGGGGCCAGCAGGGGACCTGGGGAGGGGTCTGTGTGCTGACACGCAGGAGACCCTGCAAGTCCCAGGTGGCCTGGCCCCTGTCTACTCCAGTCTCGGCCCTCACTGGCCCCTCTCACCACAGCCACGTAAATCCACAGGATCTACAATCAGCCACGTAGATCCTTCCATGTCTCCAGGCTCTTTCCAGAGGTGACACCTTGACACGTGCTCCTGTTTCCACCCAGGACACTGCCCCTCCTTCTCTGCCACATACCACCCCTCATCATGTGACTGCAGAGTCACCGAAACACCGCTGCCTCTGGGAAGCCACACTTGCACTGAGCAGCCCATTCAGTGCATCCGTGTATCGCCCCGGATTACGTGCCATACATGCTGGTCTTTGTCTGGGAATTCCTGGAGAGCAGGGAGCCTTTCCCAGGGCCTCACAGTGTCCAGCCCAGCGCTGCCCGGTGGAACTTTCTACACTGAAGGAAACATTCTAGATCTGAGCTGTCCAGTAGAGGAGCTGCTGGCTGCCTGGGGCTATGGAGCCCTAGGAATGGGGTTCGTGCACCCAAGGAACTGAATTGTCAACTTGGCTTAATTTTAATTAAGTTTAAATAGCCCATGTGGCTCGTCGCTGGGGCACAGGATGTGCTCAGTCCCCATCGGGTCAATCAATGGATGACGAATGAATGACGAGTGAACCGCACGGTTCTCACCCCACACTGCAACCATGTTCTGCTCCACCTTCTCCACTAGGCCAGAAGCTTTCTGAGGGCACAACACTCACTACTCTATCCCAGAAGTTGTGTCTGTCCTGGGATACAGGCTCGCAACCCAGATTTGCCGAATGAACGAAAGAACAAAGTGCCAGCCAGTCAGCCCCCTTCCCCTCTCTGCCAAGCCTAAAGAAAACAGTCCGAGGGGCTAAGTTCTGAACGTATTTGCTCCCCGGGTCTTCCTTCCCACTAAACTGGCCACTGGCACTGTGTCCTCAGCTCCACCAGGCCTGGCGCCTCCGTGAGCATCCACCGCCAGCAAGCAAGCCATCCTCTCCATGTGTTCTCCCGTTCCCACCAACGCCATGAAAAAATTAGGGCGAGTCTGTTAACTCATGACTCCCAGGAAAGGATCGGGGCCCTCATCTCCCCTGTGCTGTGTTCCCTGCTTCTCCGGCCAGGCTGCAGGGTCCTTTCAGGTTTTTTGGGGGGTGGGTGGGTGGGGGGGTGAGGAGGGGATTAAAACTCGTGACCACGAGAGTGCATGAGAGATTCCAGTAGAAATCAAACGCCTGTCAACCCTGACCACTGGCTATGATGTTCGCAGGCCCTGCTGCTCATGGTGAGCACCTCCCCGTGCGCTGCCGTGTCCCACTTCCCTGGGCTGTAGGTCACGCAGTGTTCCCTGCACTCACTGGGAGGCCTCCGTGGAGAGGGGGACCACCACCCGGAGCAAACTTAGGGATTCTCTTACAGGCCTGAAAGAAGAGGCCTTCTCATTCGGCGGAGACCGAAAATTGCCAACCACGCGTGGAAATCCTGTGCAAAGATCCTGGGGCACACGGGAGGGAAGGCGGGGTAGTCCTGGTGCACAAGAAAGTTGGGCATTTGGAGCTCAAACAACACCATTCCATGGAAATGATGCCAAGAAGGGCTTGGTTCCCAAGACGGAATATCAGTCAACCGGTAAGTTGCCCCAGTTTTAGGATGAGCATCCTGGATCGGCACCCACTAACTGTGGAACCATAGGCAAGTCACTCTCTCAGCCTCATTTCTGTATCTGCAAGTTGGGGATAAAGCTGGTACCCGCCTCCCTGGGTTGTGCAGATCAAATATATTCCTAAGTATAAAGGGCTTAGCACAGGGCCCCGCAAGGAGTCTGCACACCATAAACAAAAGATGCCGTGGGTGCTGCTGACAAGCAGCTCTTTCAGCAACACAGTCTAAGTGTCTTCCTGCAGATCCCAAACTTCTGCTCCTTCATTCTGATGAGCTCTGATCACCAACCCCCTGCCAGGCACTGTGCTCGGCTTGCAGCTATAAACATGAGCTACACACCGTCCCTGTTCTCAAGTAGCATGGCATTTGCTAGAATGATGGATGCATTAACTCGAAAATTATGGAACACAGGCTAAGTGTGTCTTACAAGGATGGGAAAGGCTAAGGGGGTCCAGAGCAGAGAGGGCTTGGTCTGGGGGTGTCTAGAAGCATTTCACAACCATTTGGGCTGAGTCATGAGAGAGGAAAGCAAGGGGGTCCCCAGCCGTGGGTGCGGCATCTTCAAAAGTCCAGAGCTGCGCGAGATTATGGGCTCTTTGGAAACAGCAAAACTTGGTTGTGACCAGGCACAGAGTGCCTGGTGAGGAACTGGCAGGAGATGAAAATAAAAAGATTGAATCGGGGCCAAACGCAGCCTTGTCTGCCAGTAACATAAGGTGCTGAACTTTGACCTATGGATACCAGAGGATTTGAAGTACCACTCAGAAAGTTACTCAACTCCAGAGGCTGCGAACACACCCCCTTCACACACCCCCATGGTCACGCACACACACCTTGGGCAGGCCTGGCACCAGAACACAAATGGAAACACACAGGCTCCCAGACGTGGCAATAAAGGAGGCACTCAGGGCCACGCAGAGGCCTGGGGGGCTGGTTGCTGGCTGTTTGGAGTAGGACATATTTATAAACAAGAGGTTTCCTGCACACACACGCACGGGTGTGCACACACACGTGTGCACACACACACACTTACCCACGGAGGGCAGGCTAGCCCTACAGGCAATTCCTTCACGATACGCTCTCAGCAGATTGAGTCTGCTACGCATCGCATCAAAGAGACTTGGCAATAAAAACCCAACATTTTCCAGTTGCATAACTTCCCGGCCTCGGCCTTGTTTTAGAACGAAATTCCCTCCCTCTCCGTCACCCACATTTAAATGGGACGCGGCAGCCCAGACCACCGGCAAATACTTGAGTCAGTCTCCATGGATCGAGACACGCAGAGAGGACATGGGGAAAACACGGAGGGACTCACCGGGGCCAGGGGCAACGGGACGAGGTTGACCGGCTGCGCTACATTCTCTTTCCGCTCTCCTCCCTCCCCAGAGCCAGTGCACTGTTTTCTCAGCAGAATTATTACCCCAAGGAGGCTCGGTCACAATAAAGGTTCCTGGTGCCAGGAGGATGCAAACAAAAATGTGCTCAAGTTCCTTAAAACAGTTGCATTCTCCTAAGCAGGATAAACCTTTTCTCCCCACAATATGGTTCATATTAGCAATTCGTTCAGAAACCCTTTTCTTTAGAGACATGTAGAAGCTGGAAACAGAAGGGACCTCAGACGTCGTCGTTGGCTTGGAGGGAATCGCTTTTCCAAACAGTGACATCAAATGTAATTAATTTCTTGGAGGGTCAGACTGCCTGAGCCAGGTAAGAACTTCTCTTGTTCCCAAAAATTAAACCCTATCCTTGTTGGGCCTGCTGTGGAAGCCGGGCATTGTACCAAGCACTTTATGTATAGTCTTCATCACAGCCACAGATGGGGAAACTGAGGCACGGAGAGAGGAAGTGACTTGCCCACGGCCATCGAGCAAAAGCCAGGACTTGAACCCAACGGTCTGGTTCCCGGGGTCATACTCTCAAATCTCGATCCTGACCTTCCTCCCAGCTCGTTCGTCCTTGGCTCTGCTGGGAGAGTCCCCAGAGGACAGTGGCAGAGAACGGGGCGTCACTGAACCTTCGGTGGGGTTGGCAGGCCCACAAAATGTCTTAGCAACAAGCAGCATTCCATGTGGGTAGATGCGATTATTCTCAGGCCAACAGAGAAGGTCACCGGGCTGTTACGTGGCCGCTGGATATGACGGGGGAGGGAAGGGCTGTCACTCTGCTCAGGACAGAGATGGCCATGAAGCTTGGTTGGCTGTACCGCTTGGGGCCAAATCTAGACCACTCTGTTTTCAGATTCCCAAAGCCAACCCAGCCAGCCTTTCTATCAGATGGTTATACCAAGGCCCAGAGAGGGGCTGCAAGTGCTCTAAGGCCACACAGCAAGCAAGGGGCAGAAACAGGCTCCATGATGCCCAGACGGCCTCACAGATGGACACCTGAGCTTACCTTTCCTGAGGCCCAGGACAGAGAATTCATGACCCCCGCAAAGAGTGAAGCTGTAATTCTACAATACACTCTGCCCCGCTGTGAAAAGTCCCTTCTCTCTACTCTTCCATGCTGGGGACAGAGAATACTGCCATTGGACAAGGGTCCAGGAAGCCACTCCTGCCATCTCCTCTCTCTAAATACGGACTAACTTTACCTGCTTCTCAAGTTGGGGCACCAAAGCCCATTCATCTCCTACCCCCAGCACCTAGCGCAGTGCTTGGCATACGAGTGGGGGCTCGAGAAATGCTCGCTGAGTGAAACAGAGCTGAGCACTGGTTGTGTATCTGAGCCTTTGGCATCAGCCATCTTTTTTTAACTTATTCTCAGGTAAAAGACTTAAGTTCCTGCCTAAAAGGAATCCCCAGCCTGGGACTGTTTAAAAGAACCAGTCCAGGTTCTTTTAAAATTAAGAAAGCCCATGCCCAGCAATCCTGCCAGGCAGTCTCTGTCCGGAAACACTCAAATTGTGCAGAGGAGTCTCTGCTGAGGCCCTGTGCTCCCGCGCTGTTTGAAGAGGGAGCACGAGAGAGAGGACCTCCGTGGGAGATGACCACAGTGTGGAATTCCATGCAGCAGGGACCACAGTGAGGCACAGCTCTGGCTTTCCTATCCCTTTTCCCCTTCTCCCATCCACAGCAGCCACTGTTTTCTCAGCGACGCCTCTACTGAGTCTTTCCAAAACATCCATCAGTTTTCCTAAAGAACAACCACTCTCTTCACTCATATTCCATAAATTTATGTACTCTTCAAATAAATTGTGTCATTACAGGAACACATGCAACTAACATAATCAGGTCTGGGAATGAACACAACACAGCTCCTGGGAAGAAAAATGCTGGGGTTTCCTGAGTGGCCCCTCGGAGCTGCTGGGTCAGCCAGAATGACCCGCAGAAGGAGTGGAGAGTGTGTTTCTGCCACTTAAAATTAGAGGCCCATATACAGATGGTCCAAGGTATGCGGTTCTACCGCCCTAACACAGACACAGCTCCATGAAGCCTTGTTGAGTGAAAAGGCAAATTGCAAAAAGATAAGATCGCTGTGACACCTTTTATGCTTAAGTAAATACACTCATGTCAAATTATACTATATACTTTCTATAGATCTACCTGCTCTGTATGTGACGATACTGAAAAAAAGACCAAAGGATGGAAAAAAAGACTGGAAGGTTGAGTAGGCCTGGGATGTGGTGGAGGCAGCGGAACTTTAGACTTTTCTGGAAGGCATCATTTTTCATAAGAATGTATTCATATGTTCAGTATGCAAGTGAGTTTTATTTTTTTAATCATCTAGATTTAACAGAAGAATTCAGCACCCCAGACAAATCAGCCCAGAGCCTGATGAGTACGCAGCTTTAAGAAAAAATTCAAAATAAGAAAATAAGAAACACTTGAGTGGCTTCAGAGAAAAGGCTGTCTACCCTCCTCTTAGGCAGGGGAACAAGCCAATGGCATGGGTCAAAGGCATTCATGGACAGAGCTTTTCAATGGACAGGGACTAAGAAAAAGTCGGTGGATTCATCAAACCAGTGTGTTTTGACCTGATACGAAGGTCAATGTCCTCATTAAGCTGCCGCACTGGCCAACTGCTTTTGACCTATGGCTTGTTTCTGCAGCCATTTAGCTGGACATGCTGCACAACTGACAAATCCACCATGGAGTAAAACCAAAGGGCCCTTCAAAGTGGCTGAGATTATTCTGCAAATTAGAGAACTACTTTCAGCCTCATGCACAGCAAATGTCTGTTTCCACCATTCATCGGCCAGTGACATACTGCTAGGTGGGCACAGAGCAAGGGGCTGGGGCTGGAGCTGTGAATGAGGAGCTCCTGGCCCAGCAAAGAGGAGACAGTAAGCAGCCACTAGACAAATAATCCTCTATGTAAATTGTGTTCGTGCTGCAAGGCCTATAAAGAGAATTAATTACCTGTCCTACCCCAGGTGGGGGGAGGCCTCTTGGGGGTTCACGGAAGGTCCCCTGGGCAGGTGGCATTGCAGCTGGGATCGGAAGGGGAATTGGGAGTTAGTGAAGGAAGGCAGGAGACAGGGTGATCCGAGCAGAGAGAAGGGTGCAGAGCGGTGAGACGGGTGGCCAGGGTGAGCAAAGGCAAAGAGGCTTCGTGAGCTTGATGGCCCACGACAAATCATGCTCGGACCCATGGTCCACGTTAAGAACTGTGACTTTTTTCCAGGGAACCATTCTGGGATTTCTGAGCAGAGGAGTGGGATTTCACCCTGCAGTGCCCTTCGCGTCTTCCCAGCTGAAAGCATTTGCTCTAGCAGCCTGAGCTTCCAGAACCTCTCTATTCTCACCCGGTGAGCATGTGCTCTGGGCCCCCTGCAATGGTCAGACTTTCTGCAACCTCTCTGGCCCCTCAACCCCCACCTACAGCCTGCGTAGACTCTTTTCGCCACCCTGCACAAAAACCTTGTTCTTCTGGGTTTATGGAAACATTCCCAAAAGGTTTTTCCCTGCAATCGAGGTGCCCTGGTGCAAGCATTTCTTTCTCCCAGGCGGCTACACCCAACTGTTTTGCTGCAAGATTCTGCATCACAAAAGGGAGATCCCCAGCTAATATGACAGTCAAAAGCAGTGGAGAATCCGGGGTGGCCTGAACTCGGGGTAATCACATCCCCCCGGTGTGCGTGCTTCCTCTGGGCTAGCTAATCGAATTTGTGTGTGTGTGTGTGTGTGTGTAAATACTGACCCACGATGAACTTGTAAACAGCCTGATTATATCAGCTTTAATAGATTAGATTTCCAAAAACAGATGGACACTGTTACTTCTATTTTAATTTAAAATGAGCACAGTTTCCACTGAATACAGATAAAATTAATGACCTTAAAAGGAATCAACTTGTCTGTGGAAAAAAAAAACAAAACAGATTATCCCATTATTGCCTGGGAAATAACAGTCTTGGTTTAGATGCCCCATGACTATTTTAACCTTAGCACCTTTTTCTATTTTCTTGGAATGAGGCCACACTAACACATTCTTTTAGGGTAGACTGAACATCTGTGTGACTTGGCTTAAATGGCTGGGGGTGGATCTCCACCCCGAAATTACTGAAACCTAAAGAAACCCACGGAATCAAGACCAGACCAAGCAAATCTTATAAAACTGTCATCGAATCAACTTCCTACCCATGCCAGGCTCTTCTGAAATTGCAGATATCAACATACCCAGTGTCTGAAGCAAGAATAGGGAAACTCATGCTGGCTCCAAGCAAATCCACTGGAAAAAAAAAAATCCAGCTAACCCACAGCACGTTCACAGCACATTCCCTTCCAACCATGTTGCAACTCTGTTCCAGCAACCCCCTGGTCAGACACAGCACCTTTTCTCAGCATTTATGCCACCCAAACTACTGCAGACAGGACTCACCACTGCTGGTTCCCAACTTCCTGGGGGTGAGGGGTGGAAGTGAAGCTTTGAGAACAAGACTTCCCAAGATGGTCTCCCACTCATGCTCCTTATTAGGGGCCGACCTAGGGAAAGTCACTTCCCCTCCCTGAGCCTCAGTTCTTCGTCTAAAAATGGGTACAATGAGAGCATCTAACTCATGGGGCTACGATGGGGGTGCACGAGACAGTGTGTGTGTGTGTGTGTTCTGGGCAGTCTCTAGCACAGGGGAAGCTCTCGGAGAATGTGAATTTTACTGTCATTATTCTCCCAACACCCAGTCAGCTCCCACCAGCTTCCCCCGGCCTCCTACACTCCTCCTTTCCTTTGCTCGTGTGTTGCTCTCCCTGCAGCGATGCTCGGGCATGCTGACGGCCCGGGCCATGCACCCCACCCAATGCCTGCCGTCACTTCCCTGCTCAATAGGAGCAGCTCCCCAACATACCCGTGTCTAATTCCTCTGCTGAACTTCCACAAAACCCCCAACTCAGATCTGACCATTTCTAGCCAACTTTCCTTCCCAGGCTCCCCCAATGCCACCGGCAGACCTGTCCTCTTGAAGTGCTCCAGGAAAGGCAGCAGGGGGGAGACG
>PVKY010001947.1:0-28480 GCA_004027775.1 Bradypus variegatus | reverse complement strand
AAAGTGAAAGGGACACTGCCTGGAAAAGTAGCATATTTGCATTTCCCCTGAAATGCGGTCAAGATTTCAGAGAAGTTAATGATTAATGTAGAGCACAGCGAGGCCTGGGTCTCGGCCTCACACACAGGAAAGCCGCCAGCCAGCCCTGCAATCTGGGAGCCGCTGCTCTCCCCGCTGCCTCTCACCCACCCAGAGGGAGAAGAGGGAAAAACCTCTGGCTTCCATTTTCTAGCAAGAAAAGATCGTCTTCTCCTTGTTCTGAATAGCATTGAAAAAGGTGATTTTCCCCCAAACCACAGCTTAGTTGCCTGCTTTCTTCAAGGGCTTAATCACGTTCTTTTTCAGTAAAACTTAAAAATTATATACTGATTTTCACTCATGGCCAGCTACTGATAGGCTACTTACAAAAACCAATGATATAGGTAAGACCTATTTTATATTTTTGGCACTGGAAAATGCATTTTTATCTAAAGGTAAGAAAGAGCTGCCTGTCTATTGTACTCTGCCACAAGAGGGAACATTTATTTTGCAAAAGGTGTTTGCATTGCATGACAAGTTTCACGGCTGACATTTCTCCTACTAAATAAAGTTCCTTTCTTTCTTTAAAAAAAAATGATTTACCATTTTCAAATGACCTCCTTCCTGTCTTTTTGGCGGGTTTTAAGTTTCTTTGGCCAATTTATTTATTGTCATCTACAAGATTGATTTGTGAGGCCTTATTTTTGAATGCTCTGTCATTGGAAATTATTTCTTGGGTCTCAGGAACGTGGATTTACCAGCACATTGTCCGTGGGGAGCACCCAAGGAAGTCGCCCTGAGCTGCACACCGTGTGTGAACCCACCCCACGTTCCCAGCGAGGAAATCTCGGCCCTTCTTTATATCACAGCATACGGGCTCACAGGAAAAGTACAATTAAACTACTGGGAGACTCTGGTCATAACAAACTGCTTCTAAATGGCTCCCAGGGGATTTCTTTTGTTATTTCAATAACAATGCCTATTTAAAAGGATACCACTGATTTCTAAGAATCCAAAGCAATATATTGTTAATCGCCTTTGAGACACTTACGCCACAAATAAATTAACCTTACAGATTCTCCTTTCAGTGCATCTAGATGGACAGCCCTGGGAGGCAGAGGTTTTAGAGAAGCAGGTTTTTAAATGAACATGGCATTTACTAAGAGCAGTGGGAGATGATTAGCTCAACACACACCCACGCATGTCTTCAAACAGCATCCTTGATTTTAACCAGCAAAAATCCTTGGGAATTTTTGAACAAAGAGTAACCTATTTTCAATTAATATTCAACCAAATTCCTGTGTATTTACTAGTGCAGAAGGGGTATTTGAGGGGGGCGGGGAGTGGTGAAAACAATCGAGGGGCTGAGCAAGAGAGTTTTGGTGAGTCTTGGGGCACATCAAAAGCGGTTTCTTTTCAGCACCGAGGGCCTCCTGGCCCTTACAACGCTCCACCAGGGCGCTCTGCCACACACGCGACTGCTTGTGGCCTAAGCGGGAACTTTATTCAGGCCCAGCAGCAGGTAAGCCACCCTCGGTCCGGACCATGGGGAGGCTTGCATGCTTCTGCAGCATTTCCTTTTTCCATTTGTTTTGAAAGCAGCAAAGGGAGCCATTCCTGGGGCTCTCAGCACAGGAAAACTGATACGATGGGCGGAACGCAAGCGGCCATATTGCCAATCAGAGGTGCACCACGAACCCTCAGACAGGCCATGGAAGCCACTTAAAAATTATATTATTTACAATCATGAAAATAAGTATTTTGCAATGGCCACAATGACAAAAACTGGCAAAGATGGTGGCTTGTCCATTTTCTTAACCCATGTTCTTATTTTCTGTAATACGTATAAAAGGGTTTTGCTATTGTCCCAGGTTGCTAGGAAACATGTTTAAATTGCATGTGACTGAGCAGATGAACGTTCGTCCTATACCAGTACTTCAGTGCTTGCACCGTCCTTTCTGCAGATGCCTTTTCCCCCAAAGCCCCAGTTAGTGGGCCACCCCCACCACGGCTACGACCCACATCCAGGACCATACGGGGAAGTGTCTGCTCCAGTTTCTCTTCTCTGATAGAAGATGTCCAGGGGTGTCGATTTTGCACCATCCAAAGCCCTGAAATGACTGAGGGCAAGCCCGGGTTTTTAAAAAGGCCATTCCCCTCAGACGATAACCGGAGCCTGACATCTGGTTTGATGCTCTTGATCATGAAAAATCCACAAGGTCTTTATGTGAGAGGATAAGATTTGCTTGAAAGAGTGAAGTAAATATGCTAAATTTAGAAAAGGAAAATTAGGTTGACTTTAGCATTTATTTAACTGTGATTTCTGTTACCTGGAAACAACTTTTAGGGGAAGTTAGACATGTATTTCTTTTAAACCTGGGTGGGAAATGGGGATACGAAACAATCTTAAGACATGAGAAGAATTGCTGTTTTTTTTAAAAAAATCTCCAACATCTCTAATTCTCTTGAAGGGATACCAATAGATATTCAGTGATTGTCGAGACTAACTGGCAAATTAATGTTATTTTTAAAAAGTCATTGCTATGCTGGATGTAAGGTGCCTAAAACTATTATACCAGCATTCTGTTGATGTGATGTTCAAGACAGCCTTGGGGTTGCAAATCTGAAATCAAATATAAGCAAAAAGTTAACATCACAGCATTTTGCACACACATGACCTAAAAGTAAGAATACACGTGGAACTCAGTGATGTTTTGCAAAAAAGGGCAAGGATAACAGACACAATCTCCCAACTGATATCATAGTTCATATATCAGACTATGGTGGGGCTTTATTTGCCAGAGTGAAGAAGTATGGGTCAGTTAACACTTCAGATAATATGGTAGAATTTTTGCATTTGGGAAATCCTTATAGCTTTCCTGTCTAAAAAGAAATCACTGACTTCTTTAAATGAAAATTTCCATTTACTTCCTTCTCAACTATTCATATCTTCTCTTTTTCTCAGATGTCCTTTGGAGATTCATCAGTGGTTCTTTAACCCAAATGAAATAACATCTTTAAAAAGAAATAGAAAAAAAAAAGACGCACATGTCTGAGGAAAGCAAACCCTATGAGCTGGGTATGAATCAGTTTACTAACTGTTGAAAGAAATCGGCCCTGAGGTTGGCTGTCTTCAGGTTAGCGAAGGAAAAATTACTAAAATTATTAATCCCCCATATGGAGTGTTGGACGAAAGGGGTGGATTTGCCCCCAAAGGGTGCTGGGCAGGGCTCCCGGTGCTTGCTTTGCTGCCCCATTATTTAACATCAAGGCTGTGACCCGACACTGAGGACAGCAGCACGTGCACACAGCAGGCTCCATCTTCCACATTCTCTTCAGCCACAGCCGCACGTCCCTGAGACCCCATCTCCAGAGGCTGCTACCTGCCGTCAGGCCACAGGGAGGGCAAGGGGCGTCGAGGCGCCCCAGGCCTGCAGCCGGCTTCAGATGTTTAGTTAGTAATTCTAGCTTCGCGGGGACCTGAGCCTCCGCGGGGTTTGTTGCACTCGTTTGTGTACATAGCTGCGTCTCCATGGCAACAGGAAAACATGATGCTGGAAATTCAAAAAAGGGGAGAAGGAACAGATGAAACCTGGCCTTCCTCTCAGGGCCTGGCTAATTTATATGTCAAGTTAAGGGATGTCGGGACTCAGAGATCAAAGAAGGTCAAAAGGGGGCTCTGGGAATGGGGGATATTTACTGTGTTTAATATAGATACAAATGTGTCCAAGAAGAGAAATCAAAACCTTAAAAAGCCTGTAGCTTGTGGTTAATAAATATAAACAAACACATTTGAAAATGGGTAAACTGCTAAAATTAACAGGCACGTGAAACAGCTGTTCTCCTTTAAATTGGGATAAATTAAAACAGAAACAACCTCAACAGGAATTGAAAATACAAATCAGTTGAAAATGTTGACTAAGATTTCTAACTTTACTTTAGAAATGCTTTGTAATGCCTTTAGGCTGTGAAAGCTAAAATGACCAAATGCACTTTAGAAATTTCTGGTTACACTTCCTAGCTACATAGGTTTTGTTATTAAAAGCATTTGTTTCATCCCCTTAACAATGAAGTTAACTTTGTGCCATCAAACAGCATTAATTTGACTGATTGTGGTATGGGAGTGCAAGTTCCCACTGGAGAAAGAGATTTTGGGTTGGGGGTTGGGGGAGACTCCATTAGTGGAACAATAAATAAGCCTATGGTAAAACCGATATGATGGGAAATGACTTCTATTCCGTTAACTCCATTATTAGTGCTAATTGGGGCCAGGTGAAGCATGGATAATTGAAAGGCACAGACAACCCAAAAACCTCTATTTAACCAATAACTTCCAACTTCTTCCCATCAAACCAATTACCAGAGGAGCTAACAAATAGAAAAATGGATTAAATTGAATTTCACCTCCCTAAAGACTAACACTAGGCTGTCTTTTTTATTGATTAACGCAGAACAAGAGCTAAAGATTGGTTGTATTTTCAAGATTAGATTACAGATAGTTCCCAACAATTAAAGAGTAAAGGATTATTTTCCAAAAGTTTGTTTCTAAATTAGTTATTTGAAGCGCAGGATGCTTTTTCCCATGGAACAATGCTCCTCTTTGTGGTGGGGCTCTAAAGCAGCACACAGAGGCTTGGGAATGACCTAGATGTTGGAATCATATTTCAGATTCTAAGTTCCTCCATCAATCGCCTTCAAATGCCCCCACCCCTAAACCTGTCTGAGACCTAAACCTAAGATTCATATAAGAAAATTAATCACTTTAAAACGAACAGGTCAGAAGCACTGAGTACCTTCCAGTGTTGTATAACCATTATCTCTAGTTCTAAAATAGTTTGTCACCCCTGAAGGAAACCCACTGAGCTGTCTGTCCCCACTTCCCCTCCACTCAGCCCCTAGAAAGCACCAAGCTGCTTTTTGCCTCTATGGATTTGCCTGCTCAGCACATTTCATATACACGGACTCATACAGTATTTGTCCTTTTGTGTCGGGCTTCTTTCACTCACCACCCTCTTCTCAAGGTTCATCCATGCTCGAGCCTGTATCAGAACGTTATTCCTTTTTGTGGCTGAATAATATTCCATTGTATGAATAGATTACATTTTTGTTTATCTGTTCATCTGTTGGTGGACCCTTGGGTTGCTTCCACCTTGCAGCTGCTCTGAATTGTGCTGCTATCAGACCTAAGGTTTTCATCCTCATATCCCCTGACCCCTCAGGAAGTGGGCAGTGGAATGGGTGGGGAATGGGCAGAAGCTTTGGGAAGCAGCATAGCACTGAAGGCAAAGTGTGGGAGGCTCCTTCGACGTGGGGTGGGCCGTGGTATCTGGAAAGCAGGGCTCCGCCCCTGGGGCCGGGAAGCACCAAACTCCCCCGAGAAATCCTGGGTCAGCAGTGACAGTTCTTAGGAGGTGACGGCAGCAAAGGCTCATTTAAGACAGGGCAGCCGTGGAGGCAGGGGCGGAGGATGCAGGAGGGGGAGGAAATGCAATCAAGGGTCAGACCTCAGGGGGCCCAGTTTGCAAACCCCTCACTCAGATCAAAGCTGTTCCATGTCCCCAGGCTGAGGCAGAAGGCATGGATCCAGCACAGTATCTGGCAAAGTGCTTGGCCTGTTGTTCACTTTTCTGAAAACGCAGGTTTCAGAGGAGGTTTCTTCAGCAGCCTCCAAAGCCAACACTAAAAAGCTACTCGGGAGGTAATTCCTTAGGTCAAGCTGGGTGTCACCGATGCCTAGAAAATAAACACCCCATGGGGTTTCTCCTCAAAGCCCGAGCCCGAGCCCCAGCCCGAGCCCCAGCCCCTCAGCCCGTGCCACGTCCGGGAACCCCGAATGGAAGGCTCGCTTCAATTGTGGCAGTTTGGCATTTTTCAATAACCTCTGTTGGTCAATGTTCCTTATAATAGAGCAGGATGAGCTGCATAATTTCTGGTTTTGTAATTTGGTGCCTGTGTATACTGTATAAAATATAATTTTATGAAATGACCTTTGTGTTTATCCCTGTTTATTTTCTTTATTCCACAAACTTCATATAAATCCAATAAATAAAAGGTATCCAAAATCCAATCACACTATCACACAACTTTAACTTTTTTCATGTTTCCTCTCAGAGCTTGTCATAGAAGTTTAGAAGTCTGATATTTGGACTTTTGCACTTTTCTCAGTGTTTTGTATAACAAATGCCCGCACTCGTGCTTCCCGCCTTAGAGAAGGCCCTGTGTTGGTAGGAACAGTGCTTATCTGGCTGTGTCGTGTAAGCAGGAGTCAGGAAAGCAGCAGCTGGAAAGTGTCCCTTTCAAACCCGGGCTGCCTCCCCCACATCGTAAGCAAAGCCTTGCAGAGGCGAGTGGCTTCGGGTTTCCCGCGACGTGGGGCACCCCGGAGCAGAATCCGGGGACCGTCCTTGGGGCTGTCGACCCCTTCCCCGCCCTCTGTCCCAGCTGGAGCGAACCAAGCTGCACGAGGGGCCTCGGCCTGCAGGGCCGCGATACCCAGGCCCCTCTGCAGGGACTCCGCGGCCAGCACAGCGCCTGTCTCCATCTGGGGTGGGGAGGGGAAGCTCCTTTTTTCAGTTATTTGAGTAGGTATTGCAGAGGCGTTCTCTGTTTCCTCGTGGTCCCCACCTCCTGCTCCCCATTTCCCTGCTCTGGGCCTGGGCTCCCAATCCTACCCCAATGGAGCAGGGGGTGCCAGGACCTCGTGCCCACACTGGTGGCACTTGTCTGTGCTCACTCAGGCAAACCCGAGTCCTCGGACTTGGCCAGGCCCACATGACTTTGGGTCCTCGCCCGCTGGCCAAGGCTCCCCCATCTCCTGGCCAGTTTCCCCGCCCGGCTCCCCACCACGTCCAGGCAAATGCCACAACCAGCCGCTTTATTTGGAAGGACAAAGTTTTTGGAAGGAAACTTTACTCTCTGCCCTTCTACTCACAGTCTTTGCCCTTCTGCTGGTTTGGGGTGCTTCTCTCTAGTAGTGAGGGCCCTTTCTTCATGAACATCTATGGCTACAGACCTGTGCTCGGTTGACTATTTTCCACCTCCTCAGTTTCTGAGTCTTCTCCAGGTCAACAAAGACATCCAGTTGAAAAACAAACAAAACCGGCCCATCCGCCATGAGACTCTCATCTTGCCCCTAGGCAGCCGCCCGGCGTTCTGAGCCCACCTGGCCCAAATGATGCAGACACCTGCCTGTGCGACTCCGTCTTCTCTTCTCCTATTTTCTTCCAAGTCCATTTCATTTCGGTTTTCACCTCTGCCGGGGCCAGATCTGGACCCAGTTAATGTACTGGAACCCTTGGAAATAATGCTGGAACTCATTCAACTTTTAAGTAGGAGGGACAAGGAAAAGCTGAAATTTTATTAGCCTTATGCAAAACAAGGAGTTTATCACATGCATTTATTATGAAAGAACTGATCCTGGCAGCTTCTTGAAGTTCAGAAAATAAACAATCCACTGCGTAGTATCTATAATGCAATACTACACATTATAATATATATACCATATATATATAGTAGGATCTATAGCACCTAATCTATAATGCAATACCATGCATTATTATATATACATAATATAAAAACTTTCAGAGAGTTCCAAATGAAGTGAATATATAGAGAGCTCCATGTGCCAGCACTGGTGGCAAAACACAAATGGAAGTGGGCCCCTGCCTCGTGCAGCTCACCAGAAAGCTCAGAGCTGGTACGGTTGAGTAGTAATTTCTAATTTTCACAGCATTACTATAAAACACTCAACACGTTTTTTACGTGGGAAACACTGTGAGCCTAAATGCTGGCCAGTCAGCCATCTGGGCCTGGCTGCGTGCTTCTCCTGCTGACCCCAAAATTCAGCACATCCACACCTACACCCCCTCTTCAGATCTGTGACCACACACTCTGCTCATGAGGCTGGAGCCACACAACTGGTCGTCTTCCTCTGGGCAGCACCCCCACCTTCCCCTTGAAGGCCACCCATTCCCCCTTCTAAACCAAGCCTCTGGATCTTCCCTCCCCCACTGCTGAAACAGTGCGGGGAAAGCCCCACATCCTGGGGCCGGCACTCCAGGCCCTGCAGCTCTCTAATGGCCCCAGGACCTTGTCCCGGGTCACATGTGTTTCCTGCCCAGCACACAAGTCCACCCAACTGGCGTCCCTGATTCCAGAGTGCAGAGCACACGGTGGCTGCTCCGTCCCCGCCTGGCCCCGAGCACCGTCCCAGCCTGGCACCCACCTCTGAGCCCTGCCCAGGAAGTCCTGCCAAGGCCCTGTACCACCTGCTGCCCTGGCAGCAGGAGGAACTTCCGTGGGTGGATTAGTCAGGGTTCCCCCGAGAGACAGAACCAACAGGAGATGTGTACTCACACGCACACATGTGTGGATATGTATAAAGAGATTTACTTTAAGGAATTGACTCATGCAATTGTGGGAGCGGCAAATTTGAAATCTACAGGACAGGCCTGAGGCTGCAAATTCCTCCAGGTGTTGATGCTGTAGTCTTTTTTTTTTTGTAATTTAGAATTAATTTATTTATCAAATAAAAAACATTTCCAACCAAAACAAAGCAAAGCAATGGTAAAAACAAATATCCCAAAATAACTTCATTCCTTCCAGTATACTCCTACATACCAAAAGAAAGTTAATGAGCCATCGTCACACCTGAGCGCTCCTGTATCATTACGATCAGCCTCAATATCTTGTCTGTTCTTATTAGATTATCACATTATATATATATATATATGTGTGTGTGTATATATATATATACAGTAATGCATGGTATCACATTATAATGCATAGTATTGCATTATAGATACTACGCAGCAGTAAGAAGGGATGACGTTGTGAAACATGACGACATAGATGAACCTGGAAGACATAATGCCGAGTGAAATAAGCCAGACACTAAAGGAAAGATGTAGCATGTTACCTCTAGTGTGAACTCTGTAAAAAATGTAAAATGAGTGTCTTATATTGTAGAATATAGGGGACCTAGAGATAGACAGAAGCTAATGAAGGGAGAACGATAGTCGGATGCTGCACTCTTGAGTCCAAAATTCGTAGGGGAACCTGGCTGTCTGGAAATTCTGGTAGAGCTCATGTGGAGGTCTTAAGGCAGAATTTCTTCTCCCTGAAAGGTCCTAAGGCCTCCGACTGAGATTGGATGAGGCCCACCCACATCATAGAGGGTGATTTTCTTTCCTTAAAGTCAACTGATTGTAGATGCTAATCTCATCTGTCAAACACCTTCATGGCAGCATCTAGGCCAGTGTTTGGCCAAATAACTAGCCACCATAGCCCAGCCAAGTTGACAAATTCACCACCACAATTGGAGCCAGGAAAAGGGGAAAATGGAAGCTTTATAACCCAAGGTGCTATGACATGCCAACAGCAGGGAATTCACCATTTGGCACCTAATTGAAGAATTCTAGCTTAACATTAAATAGTGTTGTTAAGCATACTTTTATTTTTACTTAAAGCGGGTACCAAATAATAAATACTCTATGGTCCCGACTTTATTCTTATAAAGTAGGTGGTATTTGCACACACACCACCCCCTACACAGATACCCCTAAAGTGTCGGTGAGCTTCTTTCACCAGCAGTAGCCCTGAGAAGGACTTCAGCTACCTTTTTTGTGTCTGTCGGCATTTTCCGTACTTTCTACAATGAACATTGTCATGCTCACAGCTATCTTTATTGAGCATTCACCATGCACCAGGCAATGAGCTAAGGGCTTTACGTGTGCTTTCTCATTTAATTCTCACTGCAGCCCTAAGAAGTGAGTGCCATTATGATTCCCACTCCATAGTTTTGGAAACTGAGGCTCAAGCTTCCGAGTAGCTTGGCCAAGGGTACCATAGCAGAGGAAGAGCTGATCTGCAGCCTGGGTTCTTAGTTCCAGAACCAGGGTCCAGAAACTAGAAGGAAAGTTCCTAGTATCTTTTCCTATTGCCTGCCATGAACTCCATAGTATTATAAAGAATATGCTCAATAAATAGCTGTTAAAAGAAAAACACCTTACATTATACTGTCTGTCAAAATACTATGACTAATGGACAAAATTTTCTAAATTGATATTAAATTATATTAAATAAAAAATTTAATTAATTTAAAAATTTAATTTATACACCAACTGTCATGGCAAGCGGGTCAGGCCCACGAGAGGGGAGATGAGAGATTCAGCACTGGTGACAGAGTGAGAACATCAGCCTGACAGAGACAAGCCCAAAGGTACCCAGGGCCAGCCCTCCTCGTCCGGCCCACCCAGGGGAGCAGCAGGTGACCAGGAGCCCAGCATCCGAGGGTGCGGCCCTGTTCCCCTGTCAAGCCACCTCTTGTCTGCCTTTATGTGACGTGCCCTGTGTAGGGGAACCCCTTTCCCCTGCATCCATCCGTTGAGTGCTTGCACAGGGTGGTTCCAGAACCTACTGTGACACTGGGCGGTTTGGGGGCTGGAGGTTTGCTGGCCATAAGAACCAGGGAAATGGGACAAACTGAGAGAGAGTGGAGGCTTCGGCCTTGGCCAATCCCATGGGGAGCCCTGAAGCTGGAAGAGCTCTTCAGAGCTGTCCCTTTTGAGGCAAGGAGGCCAGGCCTCCATGCTTTGGACCGACCAGTTGTGTGTGGGATGCCTGGGGGGCCCCTGAGCATGGGTGAGGGGGGCCCCTTCAGCTGAGGGCAGTGCCTGGAGCGGTCCTCGCCAGGAGCCATCAACAGCCAATGGTCAACACTCTCAGCCACTGGGGAAGGAGCCATGGTCCTGAGGGGTTCTGGGTGTTGCCCACCAGTGTCCACTACAAATCTCTGCCTATTCTCTAGAGCCCACTGCAAATCTCCCCTCCCCCAGGAAGCCTTCCTAGATTCCCCCTGGTTGAAAGAGGCCTGGGATCCTTGCTTCCCGTGTTCCCCAAGCTTGAGTTAAGCTCCATCAGGGATGATGGTTGTTTGTGGGTTTCTAAGGCTCCTCCGTGAACTGGTATTTCCTGGCAAGGCACGTGCTGGATACACAAGTGTTGGTTGGTGTGAATCTATTCCAATGCATTCCCTAAAGTTAGCTTTATAAAGTTATCATTAACTTTTGTAACTGAAAATAACTCTATACATTCGGGCCTACCCCAAAAGCCTGGTGCCACGTCCCTGATTACAAGGCCCTAAGTAATTTTGTGTTGATTTTCCCTTTCCACCAAGGAATTTTATAGAAATTGCAGAATCTTTGGAAAATGTCAAAAAGATATTCTCAACTGTTTAGTTTTTAATAAGAAACACATAAACACGTGTATGATTTTTTATAAAATTCAGCTCCCCATATATTGAGGATTATATGGCTTCTGCACTCTTTTGGACAGCTATAAAATTCAGCTATTGCAAGCTAGATCTTACTTCCAAACACCCTTTCTTTCTCTACCTGTAAGAAAAGTTTTCTGTACAAAGGCCAGTTTAGGAAAACTTCCCCAACTCTGGCGTATTCTGATTTTCTCCGCAGAGCCAGCTGCATCTGCAGTGGAGTGGCCGGTGCTTGGGGGCATCGGGTGCTTCTGAGGCTGGAATTGCGGGACTCGGGCTCCATTTCTTAAAATCCCTGCCTTAAAAGAAGATTCCCGGTAGAAGGCGAAGGAGATGTAGAATGTCTTTCCTGTGTAATTTGTAACTACCTTGACAGGGGTCAACCACGATTTTGGGGTGGAGTTGGTGTTCCTAGAAGGCCACAAGCCCTGGTTAAACTTCACGATTTCTCTGGGTTGGCAACAGCCCTGGGGTCCAGTGGGGTCTGGACTCTTTTGAGCTCACCCTGTCCTGATGGGTGCTGATGGCGTCCCAAATGGCCTGAGCCTACAAATTTAGCAGGCAACCGGGCTGTGATTTAAAGGCAAGCAGATGGGCAGCACGGACATTTGTGCAAGTCCTGTGCTACCCGCGAGCCCACTTTCTTCTTGCAGAGGAAGGCGCTGTCAGAACGGCTGTCTTGGGGGTGGGTGGGGGCGGGGCGGGGCCTTCAGGTTCTGCAAGGGCCTTGCCTGGGGGCCGGGTGAGGAGGGGCCAGGCAGAGGCAGACGACCCTCCTCACAGCTGCTCCTGCTTCTGGTTAGGGGACATCACCTTTTACAGCCCCATGTCAATGGCTCTGTTAGAATAAAACCCTTTTCTCGCAAAACAGAAGATCAAGCTTTGGGCTCCTAGTCTACAGAAATGTGAATTTTCACGTTCATTTTCTCTGGGGCTGCAGAGATCAGTGGTTAAAGCCACTTTCTCACCCTGGCTCCTGGCTTTCTGGCTGTGTGATCCCGGGCAAGCTCCTAAGCCCACCGCACCCCCATTTCCTCACCTGGATTTAGGAGAGACCATGATACTTACCTCAGAGGCTTGTCACACATTCTAAGTACGTTAATATTTTTAAAGCTCTTGGAGCAGTGCCCAGCACAAAATAAGTGCTTTATCACTTCGTAATAAAATAAATTTGGTTGAAAGATATATGAGAAAGGACTTTGAAAAGTATTAGAAAAGGATGTAACAACTTACTTCGTGATTTGGGGAAAATAATTTTATCCCACCTTTTAGTTTATTTACGTGTAAACTGGCATGAAAATGCAGTCAATAAAAGCATGTGTATTTGTTAGGATTCTTTAAGAGACATTTATAATTCTGTGAGAGGCACCTCCCAGAGGTAATTGTCTCCCTAAAAAGTTAACAAGGGAAGTAAGCAGAACCAAGAAGAGAAGCCACATGAAAAATCACACTTTGTGTTGCTGTGCTGGTGGGTCACACATAGAGCTTTGTTTTTTGTTTTTGTTTTTTTTGGTTCATTGGTTGGTTGGTTGTTTTTACCATTGGAGACTATATTCGCAGGAAATAATATGCAACATTGTAAGTGAAAAAGAACCTTAGTCTCCAAAATGCATATATCTGCTCTGGGGAAAGCAAGATGACATCTAATTTCCCACATCCGACTGAAGGAAGAGACTGTCTCCTCTTCATGGTGCATGAATTTAACACCTCCCAGCCTTCCCGTTTCCCTCAGTCATGGTAACCACAGGCTTGTGGGCCAATTATTGTTTGTTTAGAAAGTCGGGCCACAGCTTTATATTACATTGATTATCGGCTTGCAGAACCTGTTTCTTTCCACCCCAAATGACAGTGTTCCAGAAGGTATATTCTTTTAATGGCAAACAGTTATTGCTGGAGCTGCTAAGATTCACATCGAGATGAAGACAACACCAGACTTAGTCAGTTCATGAAATGCTATTTGATTGAATTAGTTTATAATAGTAAAGATTTGTAATGTCTTCCAGGAGAACACTAATATCTAAATGAATGTTTTTTGACTTTGTGCATCCAAAAAACAGCAACAATAAAATTTCATAGAAACCACCCCAAATGAGGGTTTGTAGACCAATACCCAAATGCCTTCCTTGGGCCGCAGATAGTATTTCTGATGACAGGCGCACTTACCAAGGGTCCCTGCTGTGATATAAACAAAATGGCATTCTAATTGATGTCATTGATGGAACCATCTAGGAGGTTACACTACAGTGTTCCACAAAAATACTGAAAGCCAGTAAAAATCCAACAGCTCACCAAGCACGTGGACGGTATTTACTGAGTGTCAGGCACACTTCCAGTGGGGATGCACAGTGAGTAGGAACAGTGTC
The DNA here is from genome assembly GCA_004027775.1 of Bradypus variegatus. Classification (NCBI taxonomy): domain Eukaryota; kingdom Metazoa; phylum Chordata; class Mammalia; order Pilosa; family Bradypodidae; genus Bradypus; species Bradypus variegatus. The sequence goes on along the minus strand of PVKY010001947.1, from coordinate 14,827 downwards.
CTTTCTCCAAGGAGCCGGCCGCCCAGGAGGGCAGCGGGCATCTCCATGCATGAATTCGGTAGTGATGGAAGTGATGGAACAAGCACGCGCAGGAGCTGGGGCAATGCCCGAGTGGAGTAGGTCTGCGGGGAGCATGCATGCTTCTCAGGAAGGGTGACCTGTTAGCTGCTCAGTCCTGGAGACCACAGGTGTTCATGCAATGGGTGAGTGACATGACAGGGATATGAATGTGGCTGGGAAGTGGGGGCTGGAAAGGGTGCACTTCCCTGGCTTGGCTGAGTCTGGGAGTGGAGGGAAGAGGGGCGACAGCTGAGTGGGGATTTGATGGGTGCCAGGATTCTGCCAGGTAGGAAGGAGAAGTCTAATGGTTGGGTTTCTCTGTTCCTTCTCTCTCTTCTATTCCATGCCATGGCCATTTTATTCTTCTCATCTGTGGACTTCCCTTCTTTAGCAAATACAGAGCAGAGTTAATGAATAGCTAAGTTATTGAATTATTAAGTGACATGCCATGCACTGCATTATGTGTATTTTTTTCATTTCATCCTCTGATGCCAGGGTGCAGCTATTTTGAAATTTTGGCAGACCATACCCAAATTCATATATTAGCTACTGAGCTTCCCTTCTCTGGTCCCCATCTGCCAATGATGATGCATATTCATATTCCCTTCTGCCCTGCTTCTGTGTATAGTTATTTGCAATGTCAAGAAATGGCCATGTTCAGAGTTGGCTTTAATATAGGGAAAATATCTCTGAAAAATCAAAAGGACTATAATAAAGTACAATCTCAAATGTGAGTATTTAAAACAAGTACATGCCCACTGTCATCACCGTTATTGAACACTATACTGGAAGTTCTAGCCAGAGCAATTAGGTAGGAAAACAAAATAAAAGGAATCCCAGTTAAGGAGTAAGAAGTAAAACTTTCCCTATTTGCAGGTAACACAATCACATTGTTTCATCAATTGTAACAAACTACCACATTCATGCAAAGTGTTAATTATAGAGAAAACTGTGTGTGTTTGGGGGGAGGAACACGTGGGAACTCTGAACTCTGCATGATTTTTCTCGAAATCTACAACAGCTCTAATAAAAAAGGAAAAAAAAAAACCAAAATATTTATTTGTCTGAGTTGAGACATTTATTTGTCAGAGTTTACTGATTAAATAAGTCAATCTTACATGAAGCAAAATTTAGGCACAATTTCCCCCTTATTTCATTTTATCCATTTTCTAGGAGTAGAAAATTATATAGCATATCATTTACGAGCTGAAAAGAAATAATAGTGAGTAAAGTAAAAGAGTTTCCAAAATAGATAGATCTGACATTTTCAGTATGTTTATAAGAATATAAGAATAGACAGTGTGACATTTTATGATTTCAATGTCTTTGTATTCTAAAAACTGTATTTTAAAAACATTGGCAGAGCAAAGAATTTTGCTTGAAAATCCTCAAAAAGACCATGCTCTCTATTTGTATAGATCCAGTGGTTTTTATGAAACTACTCAACGCTGGGCTTCATTCAGCTACAATAATAAATTGGAAAGATGTAAGCAAGCAAAAATTTCCCCAAGATGTTGTGGTCATCTGTGGTTTAAATAATCTACATTTGCCTGAGTGCCTCTGTTTTCTCGGAGTTTGGGAGCAAGTTTTAACCACATTGCAGAGAGCTGGACAGAAAACACCCAGGAGCCAATCATGTATGATGGGAAAGCTATCAAGGCAATATTCTCATTTGATCGGACATCTGGCTGCCAAGTCTGCAAAGCAGTGGCTTGCCCTGAACACCTTCAGAATCCCAAGGAACTTGCCCAGCAACCTTGCAGCTCCCTCAGGGAAGGGAGCCTGGGACTTCCCGACCGCACCTTCCCAGGTGATGGGAACCCCAGCGCATCCCACCGCCTGGGCCCTTTGTCTCTGAGTCTCCAGACAGCCCTTGGCCGACCCCTTCTCGCAGCTTCCTTCCTGGTTCCGTTGTCCAGACTGGACTGTCTCTGGTTTTCCTCCTGAGCCTCGGAGGAGTCACCGCTCCCTGGTCCCCTGGGCTCAGGGGCCGGAAGGTGAAGAGGGGCTGAGGCCGTTGGAGAGGGCTGCCCAAGGAAGCCCCCAGCTGCGGAGGGTTCTCTTTCTGAAATTGGGAGGAGAAGACATAAACGATCATTATTTCATATATATATATGTATATCTATAATGTCCATGTATATGTATTCCTTTATGTGTAAGAAATATCTCAATACAATTCTGTAATTTAAAAATACTTCCATTATCTCCTGGCTTCACCTTCCCCCGCTTCTCCTCACATCTTGTAGGCCTCATCATGGCGCAGATTTGGATAATCTCTTTTCCTCCTTAAAGTTCTGGTCCAAGACAGAGAGTTAGGGACAACAGCAGCAAGTGGCAGAAGGGTCGATTTTACTTCCGAGTGTGCCCTTGTTCACCGACCCCCCTCAGGGTGCAGACCGCAGATGCCCTCGGGCTCCAGCCGGCACCAGCTCGCCTAGCGGCTGTGGAAACGCAGCCCTCGCCCCCACCAGCTCCCTGCACCGGTGGGTCTGGGGTGGAGCCCGAGGATTTGTTTTCCAACAAAAGCTCCCAGGTGATGCTCTGGGGCTGCGGGTCACACTGGGAGAAGCAGTGGCGCAGAGGAAAGCCTGGGACGTGCACCTGGAGGGAGGGGGCCCGAGTCACGCTGAGGGCGGCTGTAGGAATGGATGTGCACGTATGTGGTGGGGCGGGAGGGGGCTCCCCCATCACTTAATACACTTCTCTATTTGAAGTGTTTTCCAAGATTTAACAGACATATGACTTAATAGATTTCTTCGGTATTTGAAATTTTTTTGCAATGAGGATATTACTTTTGAAACAGTATTTTTAATTATATATTTTTTCAAAAATACAAATAAAGCTCTCATATTCAGGGAGACTAATGATGTTATTTGGATTCTGAGCACAGTTCCTTTGTATTTCTTAGGTACCAGTGATGATCTGGCTACATATTTGAGAAATTATAAAAGTGATCATACATGAATTTGGTGTAGCCTTCAGTAATCCAATAAAATGGAGCAAGCCGATCTGGCACATTTTTAATGATGTGCATATTGGTATTGATTTCCTGGATAACCAGGCCATGAGGGTAAACAAACCAGGTGGTTGTGGTTAGGTTCTTCTCCTTTTGTAATAGCCGGGACACTGTTTTTTCTAGTTTTGCTTCTCCCTTGTTCCCTCGGTTCCCCGGCATCTCCTATGATCAGCGTTAGCAGGGCTGTCTTGTAAAGCGGTGGCTAACCGTCCCCACACCCCATCCTACAGGACACACGGGGACCGACTAGGGGTATCAGCTCCCATCGCCTTCCTCCAACACTCGCCGAGGAGGCCGGGCCTCTCCTTTCCGCCTCCCCTGGGCTTTCCCAGCAAATGTAGATTCTGATGACGTTGAAGATGGAAGTGAGGGAAAGGACAGTAGGCTGGGGAAGGAAGGGAGTGAAGTCAGGGTACCGGCCATGCCCCACACGCCGGGTGCTGTCCTGCCGTGGGCCCTTGTGGGTGTTACCTTCTTAACCTCCCTAGGGTAGGTGACATTCCCTCCGTGTCACAGATGAAGGAATGGAAACGAGCTCGGTGCCCAGTGCTCGGACGGGACGGGGGAGGTTTGCAGCCAGTGGCCCTCTGACCCTACCCTGTGCTGTGCGGAGGGACCCAGCTCTGGGCTGACCTGCGGGGTGGCGGGAAGGAGCTGGCCCCACCGGGGGCTGTCCCGCTCCTATGATGGCCGGCACCCCCGCCGCCCTCCCCGTCCTTCACCCAAGGCCGACTCTTCCTCAGGCTCCTGCCCCCGCGCCCTCTGATCCGCTGTCCCTCCAGCAGCTGAAGGAAAGGCCTTTCTTCTGGCCACTTCCGTGTATGCATTCACACCGAAAAACTGCTGTCTTGGTTATAAAGATTTGGACATATTTTTAAAACAAATTTAATGTTTTTAATGCATACAAAAATGTGTGCCCAATCCCATTTGGAGATAATAATGGATTCTAAATTTCCAGGCCGTTTGCAAATTGCCCTTTCTGGATAACCCTGGTACTTTCCAGGCACTACTCTGAACATATTTATGACTTTGTGCCTTGTGTTAGCAAACCTTATTTCCAGAAGCCTTTAAACTCAAGGATCCATAACAGTTCAACTTTCCGTTTCCCATCAAGCACAGTACTGAAGGAATGCAAAAACGAAACGACCTGAACAAACGTTGCATTAATCACACCCCTACACAGCTCAAAAGCCCAGAGTGACTTTCTATTCCAGTGAAATCAAGCCTCGTCTCCTGCATATTTTTCCTTTGTTCCCAGGTGGTTGTACGTGCTGCAGGCCCAGGATCGCCCTGCACCTGCCCTGCCTTATTCTGTGTGCTTCCCTCTACCGGGATTGCCCAATCTGGTTTTTTTCTACCTGTTAGAAACCGATACACCTTTCCAAAACTGGCTTAAATATCACCTCCTTTCTGAGGGTTTCTATGATGCTTAGAGACCTACAACACATTGTTTTTACCTTTAGTACAAAGGAGTGTTTAATTCTCTTTCTATGGCTGCCTCCCCATCCCCCCACCCCCCACCCTGCCCCTTGCATTCTGCAGGTGTTGAGGACCCCGTGGTCTCTTCTGTTTCTGCCTCGCTGGGTGCCTGTCACATGAGGGACACAGGGTCTGCGATGAACTTCCTTCCTCACATCTGCCCCATCCTACCGCCCCCACTATGGTTCTCCTGGCTCCCAGGTACCATCACCTGGAGGTATGTTTTTTCATTTGTTTTCTTATGCTTGTAATTGGATGTTTCTCACGTTTGATCACAAACCCTTAAAGGCAAGGCCTAAATCTTTTACTTTATACGATTCTGTGTACGCATGGGCACTCAAGAATTCTTAAGGCACTGGTTAGCATTATGGGGGAGACACATTAACTGGCTGTGGAAATTTCCAGGAAGTCTTAAACTTGGCTCATTACATTTCTAAAATAATTGTGACTTGACATCTCTTTAATTAAAATGGAATGTTGACAATAGAGATCCCACTTTTTGAAAGCAAGCAGAATTTCTGAAACCTGCTGCATGGGTTCTGTGAATCTATGCACCTCTGTTTCATGCAAAATCTACTTGGACCAAGAAAGGCTGCTGTGAAACTTGCTGAAAACTAGAAGCTCAAATGAGGTATAACGGGAAACTTGGTCAATGGTGGGCTTCTTACCAGGCACACAGGAAGTCAGGGGGGTTCTGACCTCTGTGGGGGAGGGGATCTGGTTTCAGTTCTGCAGCAGCCCCCGGGTCCCCTCTGGTGATGTGAGACCCCATCTTGGGATATACCCAGCGCCAGAGACCCATCGCTGGTCACCCATGCCTGTACCTGGCTTCGCCCCGTCTTGCTTTTCTTTTCCTTCCTGTGAGCACTTTTATTATTACACTTTTTCATGTCTATTAAAGACTTGGCAGGGAAGGACGTTAACATGACATTGGGGGAGTCTCTATTGAACTAATATTTCCAGATTCCTCATTAACAGATAATTTAGAATTTACTCTCCAAACTAAACATGCCGTATGTGCCACGATCCCGGCACCGATTTCTGATCTTTTGTGGTCAACTGGTGTGAACAAGACCTTAAGTGTGTCTGCTTTACCCAAGGGCACCACTGTACTGGGTTGGTGCCCACAGGGGTGCAGAAGTGTTTGTCCCACACAGATTTCTTTCTTAAATTTTAATTAATTACTAAGACTTAAAAATGAGATTTCACATGTAAATCCAGCACTTGGCTCCTCATGAGAAAAGAGAACCGCATCACACCCACACATGGTCTGCTCGGTTCCCTGGCTGCTTCTCCGGGGGTGTCCCCCGGGCCCCTGGATGTGGGTGTGCCCAGCCCAGCCCTTCCTGGCCGGAGGAGGGGGCGCGGTTTGAAGCAGGCTCCTGGTTTGGCCAGTGGGACCCTTGAATTGATGACTATTTGGAATATGGCCTTGCCTTAGAGCATCGTGTGGTATATTCTTATTCTTTATTTCTTCATCCTTGATACTTCCAAAATACTGCTTTTCAGAAACTGCCAATACCTTTCACAAATCCATACATCTCAAGATTTTATCTTAAGACTTATCCAACGCCATAATTTCCTATTGACTTCTGGGGCCCTCTCATTCAAAGGTCCCCAGAGGCCTTTCCCCCATCCTTCAGCCGCCCCAGGAGCTCTGAGTGTGGCCGGTGAGTACCATCAGGTGTTGGCAAACCCAGGGGCCACCTGCATATGTTCTTGCCAGCCCCTGAGCCTGCCTGAAGCTCCTCTGTAGACACTCCGTGCTAAGTCCTGTGGGTGGCATGGCTGCCCGTGGAGAACCCTTGCCAACGTTTGGAGCCGGGTCCTGGGCCGGGGAGGGGGCGCGGTGACTGGCGTGTTGCTCGTGTCTGCAGCTCAGGAGGTGGGCTCTGGGGAACCAACATGGAGTGACGCCGTGCCACTTTGTTGCTTAAAAAAAGAGAATTCTCATTGGAAGAACTACGGTCATTGATACCAAAAGTGTTTAGATTTTATAGAAGGTTTTATTGTGGTAAAAAATATAGAACATAAAATTTGCCATTTTACCAGTTTTAAGTGTATTTTTCAGGGGTATTAAGTACATTCACAATGTTGTGCCACCATCACTACCTTCCATTACTAAAACTCTCTCCTCACCCAGACAGGAACTCTGCACCCATTAAGTAATCACTCCCCACATTCTGTCCCCTCAGCTCCTGCTCACCCCTCATCTACTCTCCCCGTGAATTTGCCTATTCTAGATATCTCATCTAAGTGGGGTCATACAGTACGCAGTCCTTTGGGTGGGGCTTGTTTCAGTTAGCGTCACGTTTTCCAGGTTCATCTGTGTTGCAGCATGTATCAGAACTCCATTTCTTTTCACGGCTGAGTAACATTCCATTGTGTGGATAGATTGCATCTTATTTCTCCATTCATCTATCGGACATTTGGGTTGTTTCCACCTTTTGGTGATTGCAAATAATGCCGCTGTGAACTCTGGCCTACAGGTTCGAGTCCTGCTTTCAGTTCTCTTGAATATATACCTAGCAATGGAATTGCTGAGTCATATGATAATTCTGTCTTCAACTTTTTGAGGCTCAACAGGTTTTTTTTTAATGCAATTTTACTGCAGTATATTAACATAGAATATAATCCATCCAAAGTATACAATCAATGGCTCACAGTATCATCACGTAGTTGTGCATTCATCACCACAATCAATTCTAGGACGTTTTCATTACTCAAAAAAAAAAAGGAGAAAACAGAAAGAATACCCAAAATATCCCACACCCCTTATCACCCCCATTATTTATTTATTTCTTCAACAAGTGTTTTTGATAAAATGTTTGCTCCTAGCCAATAGAATGAATGGTACTTTCTGCAGGGAAATTTCTTTTGGGAAAAAAGTTAGCAGCACAAACATTTTTGGATTATTTCCTAAAGGCAGTTGTGTCATCAGAGACACCCGTTCAGCCCCTCTGACATTGCTGTTGATTGCATGCTCATTTGGGGTTTATCACAACCAGCATGTAAGCTGTAATTCCGTGGGCTGATTGTATTATAGCTCACTATTATAGCAACCACAAAGTTCCATAGTGTTGTTTTCACCTTTTCACTCTCTTTTGTGATAAAATAGATGTGAGCTACCTGATACTGTCTTCTAATGCCAAATCATCACATTTTTTTCTTCTGGTGGAAATTTACTATCCTGTTGTCAAGACTCCATATTATTGAGATATTTCTAGAAAGCGCAAGGGTGAAGCATGAGGCCTGTCTTTTTGCACTGGGCCCAGTTCGTGAGGGCGAGTCTGCATGGTCCATTTAGCATGATTGCCAAGAGTACACCCATAGTGTCTGCATGTGCCTGGTTCTAGGCTGGGCCTCCCCCGAGACTTTAGGCTAAGGAAGGCACTCCAGCTACTGTGTGACGCTCTTATTTGGTTGAGTCTCCAAGACATTTGCACTCTGTGATCCCCAATCTCTCCAGTTGTCTGTCCCTTGATAAGTAAATGATGCCTTCAGCTTCTCTGAAGCTTTCATGTATTAACTGCATTGGACAATGACAGCGGGGGTGAGAGTAAGGCCAGTGGAGTTTCCTTACCTGGGTTGGGATCCCAGGGCCTCCTCTGATGTCTTGAGCAGATGGTTTAACTTCCCCAAGCCTCAGTTTCCTCATTTGTAAGATGGGAATGATGACATCACCCATTTCTCAAGGGCACTGTGGAACTGATTACACTATAAAGCACTCTACAAATGGTATGATTTTTTTTAATAGGTAGAAAATATGGGAAGTTCAAATCTCCATTCTGTTCATTTTTTAAGCATAAAAATGCATGAAAAATCATAGTGTATATATTTTATGATACTTTTTTTCTGTTTTTGTTGCTGGTCTCTGTGAAACTAGGCAGCACCCCATTTTTATAACATTACATTTGGTAATATCTTACAATAGGTCCCTTTAAAAGAGATAATATTGGGTTGCTTTGTGCAAATCAAAAATGGTCAAATATAAGCAATTTCATGTGGTTCAGTCGAATATTTTTCTCTAAGGAACATATTTTAGTTGGAGGTTGTATTCCTTTTTAAAAACTGGCATCAAATAAATGGTATGTCAATGATTGACATTATGTCACAAAAGCAAAGCTACAGTAGTTATTGATGCCTTCACTAATTTTAAATCATCAAATTATTCTCCATGCAATCACTGTAAAGTACGTACAAGATTGTTAATCGAACATCATTTTTAAGATGTGGAAATTTAGCCTCAAAGAGGTTAATCACACACCCAGGACCAGAACTCGAGTCTCCTGATTTCCAGTTCAGTACTTTACCCTATTCTATAGGGCCTCTCTTACACAATACGCACATCACACAGCTTGATTGTACAAGAGGCCCTAGTGTCTGGAGATCTGCATTATAAAAAAGTTATAAGAAATCACAGTTCTCCTGTAACAGTAAAGACCTAAATGAAAACATTAGCTGTTAAAACACTAAACAGTGACTAATTTTGCTCTCCCTTCTACAGCTCAGGGCGTCTATCTTCCAGGAGGTATTTGGATGATGAGGTGCTTGCCCTCTCCGGAGGACCCTTCACCAGGGCCGCAGCCCACCCGTCCTCAAATTCTGAAGACACCCACTGCCTCTTTGTCTAACACCCACTTTCTCTCGGCAGGAAGGGGTTCAACAAGACGGCACGTGTCAGGGGCGGCGTGCACCTTGGACATCTTAAATGCAAGGTGTACTGAAGGAGAGTTGTGTTTGTTGAATTTAAATCGGAACTTGTTAACCTGTTACCTCTTTTCTGCCCAGGCAGGGGACACCCCAAACTGTGGGCACCGCCCGCCGGAGCGGGGGCGCCGAGAAGCCCTGGCACCGCGGGCTCCCCTTGCTGCGCCCCTGCGGGTCTCCCTGGGCCGACGCGGCCGCCCCGGGGGGAGCGCGCGGGGCTGAGCAGCGGCTGGAGAGGCCGCCTCAACCTCGACCGAGTCAGACGCGTTGGGGCGATCGGCCCCAAATCTGGGGCTCAGCTAACAGAAAGGGTGACAGCGTCCAACTCCCAGGGACGTTGGGGCGGTGTGGCGGCCGTTCCAGAAGGAATCCCGGGACCGCAAGCCCGGCTCCAGCCGCTGCCCCCGCGCTGCGCCCGGCCCGGACCCCCCAGGGCGCTCGGGGTTTCTAAGAGGGCGCACCTCCCGCCCCGGCCTCGGGCTGCGAGGATCCGTGCGCGGCCTTGTGTGTGTGCCTCCCCGCCCCTGCTCCAAAGCAGGCGGGCCTTAATCGTGGTGCAACGAATGAACGAGTGAACGCACGTGTGCGCTCCCGGTGGGGCCAGCCTGTGACCAGGCGACGCGACGTGTGTGCTGGGGCCCGAGTGCCCTCGTCTGCCACCAGAAGGCGGAGGAGCCGGGCAAACCTCTGCAGCGTTTACACCCCTGAGAAGCGGGTGTGCGCGGGCCTCCCAGCTTCCTTCCCTCCCCGCCGCCGGCTGGGAGCAGGCCTGGCTGGAGCGGAGGCGGCAGGAAGGATTTAGGGCCGGAGTATAATTAGGGGAAGTGCCTCAGGAAGGAGAAGGAGCGCACAGGGGTCAGGCAGTCTGCCTTGGGTCCCCTCGAAGGTCAGCGGCACTGGGGCGCCAGAGGGCCTGGCAGGCTGACGGATGTGCATGCGCTTTCCTACCATTTTACTAAAAAAAGTTACCCACAAACACCTGGTAGGACCCGGTGTACAAACGCAACAAAATGGGAAAGCGTCGCTGCGCGCACAAACCCTGGCCGCCCGGCCGCCGGCGCCCGCTCGAGCTGTCGGGCCCCCAGTGCCCTCGTGTGCCAAACGGCGACAGAACTTCCGCCTCACAGGGCGCCGGTGCGTCGGCAAGACAACTTGGGAGACGTTTCTGAAACCAGCTGCTGCCCAGCGAGGAAGAGTTTCCTGATTTTCCTCCTGTAAGTCCGTCCACTTCCAGGAACCCCTGGGAGTTACTAGAGTTTAAAGTGAAACAGCTTTCTGGAAGCTTCCGGCTTTCCTAGACATTAATCGTAGGCAGATGGTGCTGCTGACAGAGATTTTTTTGTGTGCACGAGGTGAGGTGCATGTGTGAGTGTGAGCATGCGGAAGTTTGTATGCATGTGAGCATAAGGGAGTGTGTACAAGCGTGTGTGAGTGTGTGCACAGGGTGTATGAACACGTGTGCATGTTTGTGAATGAGGTATGAGTTTGTGCAGTGTGTGCTTGCTTGTGAGGGTTGGGGTGTAAGTGTTTATGTGAGTGTGAGGCACTGGGTGCAGGGTGTGTGTGTGAGGAGAGTGTGTGACAGTGTGTGAATGTGTGAGTGTGTATGAGAGTATGTACATAGTGTGTGGCTGTGTGTGTGTTTGTGTTTGCGGTGTGTGTGTGTGAGTGTGAGGAGTATGTGTGTGTGCAAGTGGGGGGAGTCCCTGGTAATCAGAGTAAATATTTGGGAAAATGATCCCTCTAGTAGCAGGATTTGGGTAGTTACCTGTGGCTCCAGAAAGTCCTCTGAAGGAAGAAGTAAAGGGTGTTGTGACACCTCCTGGGTCACAGACAATGGCCAGGGGCCCTTCTCCCAGGGGCGGGGGTGAGCTGTGGGGCAGCCCTGGCCTGCTGGCAGGAGCGGCCGCGTCCAGGCCTGCTGAGCTTCTGCACGGCCCCCGCGGCCCAGCCTCTGCGGCCCAGGCCCTGAGCCTTTCAGACCCGGCCGGAAGCCCGCTCGCCATCAGATGGCTGCGTGTCGCCTTGCCAAAGCGCGCTGTTCCCGGGGCCCTGGACCCCGCGTGGGGCCGAGAGGGACGTCCGCACTGCCCGGACGCTGCCCGGGGGAACCCTCAAGTCCATTTTTCGCAGAGCACAGGGAAAGGCCCGCGGCCCGCAGCTTTGTGCCTCCACCCGCACCCTCGGGCCCGCAGGGTTTTCTGACTTTGACGTGACTAGTCAGCAGCGCCTTTCGCAGTGGGTGATCAAAAGAGCGATGGGGGCTGGCCTGGGAGAGCCGCTTCCCGCGGGCTGCTGAGGAACCCCAGCGGGTTTTCTCTGTGTCCTGTTCCCGCCCTGAAGGCTTGTCATCGGGGCTGCTGCTTTTCCCCGCTGGTCCTCCAGCTGGCCGTCCTCGGGGCACAGGGCGGTCGATGCCCAAAGTATACCTGCTGCTCGCGAGGCCACAGTGTGCTGTCAAGTATAGCCAGGAAGAGTTGCCAAATCTCCCGGAGTCCTAACCACAAGGACAAATCGGGGTGACTGAGGTCATGCCCCCACCCCTAAGAAAGAGGCTAGGTTACAGAGAATGCATTTCTCAGGTGACACCCTTTGCTTGCAAATGTGCTTTCTATTCTCCTCATGGTAACACAAAGGCTTCGGAAGAAATAACCAAAGCACAGGTCGGCAGGGGCAGGTTTCTTTCCATTTTGAATCATGTAGAGAACCAGGGACACGGGGGCCCTTTCTAAGACTGTTTGATAGGCAGAAGTAGTCAGAGTGTCCCTCCTTGGGTCAGTCCTTCCCCTCCCCCGACACACTTGCCTTCCCTGCCCAAAATAAGCCCGTGCAGAAGGGACACTGGTCCGCTGCGCAGTTGTGCCCTTAATCGTTGTATTAATTGGACTTGGAGTGGGGGCTGAGATGGAAACAGGAAGGAGCTTACATGTCACAGCCGGGGCAGTTACACCTGTGGGCTGGTTAAGGCTTCGATTGTGAATTCTTTTATTTTATTTTTTTCCTTTTTTAGTTGGTTTTGTTTTTTATGATTCTCCCACACTGTCCTTATTTGTGAATCTCAAGCCTCTAACAATGGACTGGGTGAGGAAGGGTAGGAAGAAACGGCTTACTGGAAACAATTTGAAGGCTCCTGCTGAAATCAGGAGATTGGGTGGTATAGAATTTTATTTCATTCTGTGTCTCTGCCCTTGAGTCCCGAGCACACTTCATGTAACTATGCAATTAATCTTGACATGTAAAGATTGACCAGAATTCTAAACCTTGGGAAAACACACATCAGCAAAAATGCTACAGGATGTTATTAGAAAAAAGCATAAGGCAGCAAGGGAATCCAAATGACTACAAATAATGCCAATATATTTGCACCACTTTCATCTGTACAATCAGCGTTTTGGGAGGCTTCTGCACCCTAATCCTGCTCTGAGAGAGAAGAGAATCTGCAAACACTGTCTGCAGTAATTTTTTTTTTCTTTACAACCCTGATTTTAAGGCTCTTCCAGGAATGGATTCCACAGACTCCTTCAGAATCCACTCAAAGACGTAACCTCCTTTCTGCTAGGAAATGCATCCTGGTAGCAAGCTAGAAATCTCTTCAGCTGTTTATCCTTCACTGTTCCAACCTCTCTTCAAGAAATGACATTTCTCAAAGAGCAACACTGCTGTCATTTGCCCATGAAATCTGCAATGCATTGTCTAATACTTCTCATCTTCTAATAGATACTGACAGAAATTGATTTAAACCTTTACAACCCCTATTAATTATACACTTGAGATTTCAATAGCTGGCGAACAAAAATTTCACTAATGCGCTGTAATCAGGCAGAGTGAGATGGTGTCGCATAAATAGTGAATTTATGTCAAGCTAGGTATATGGAAAAAATTATCCTGCCCGTGTGTTCAAGGGCTAAAAAGACGAGTTTGTGTTCATGGGTGCCAGCTGTGAAGGCTCAGTGCTGCCCCTAAATCTCTAGGGTGGAATGACTAACGCGATAACCAAGAGAGAAAACCCTAGATGGTTCCAAGGAACTCAGAACTTGGCCTGGAGTTTTGTACCATTAAATGGCACCACTTCTTAAACTTTCACCTTAATAAGCAATTAACCTGTACAGCTGAGAGAACTATGTGTGAGGGCAAATCAAATCATGTTCATGATGCGTTAAGGCTTAGAAAGAGTCATGTTATGAAGACTTTTATCTGCAGTAATAAAACTTGTGTAATTTGTTTCAAACCCGGACCTTTCATTTCCCTTGCTACCTGGCTCAGCCGTGGAGAATTCAGTTCTCAGCATGGCTTATTTGGGGTGAAATGTAAGCAAAACAAAAAACCCTTCACTATTTATCTTAGAAGTTGAAGTTTCTGCATCTATAGCTACATATGTGGGAAGTTACATGGGCATGTGGAAGACGGGCTCAGGTGCCAAGACTGAGTTGATTACACATTCTTCTTCAGTTAGTGGCAAAATGTCATCAGGGCTAGGCCTCTCCCTTGGTTAATTGATTGACTGACTGATTCACTTATTTCCTTACTCCCACTTACCCTCAGCCCATTCCCAACCCCCATGCCATCGCTTGTGTCCATATTAATGTGTTAATGTATTGCCTTTTGCTCATGTATTTTCTTGAAAAGTGGATCATTTTGCATTTGTGTGTGCTTTTAACATATGTGTATGATATTGTATTACACATTTATTCTGTTTCTTACCTTGTTTACACAGAATTTGTGCCTTCAGGGTTCACCTATATGGATAATGCATCTGAATTATCAGTGGTTTCTAACTACATCTGAGGGCTCTGTGGCGTGAATCCTTTCCATAATTACCTCTTTGTTCTTCCATAGTTTGACACCCAGATCACTTCCAACTCCGTGCTACCAAAAATAACACTGACAATTATTGTTTTACACAACAAGCACCCTTGTGCATGTCCCCTTATGGAAATGTGTAAGAATTTTTTAGTTCTGCTAGATTGCTCTCTAACATGGTGCTACCATTTAAGCCCCAGGGACAGACCCAGGTATTTATGGGATCACTTAATAGACACTAACGGTGGCATCACGGGTCGGGGAAGAGGAACAGGTTGTCCCCGTGCTCTCAATCCTGTTACACTGATTGGTCTGCTTTTGCACCAATAATAATTGCTTTTGGATTTTGTCTTAATGTCTGGCAGAGAAAGTCCCCCTTTTTAACCTTCCCTCAGGTTGATTTACTTCTCTGTGGAACTTTATTCTTTCATAGAAATTTTTGAGTTCCTTGAAAGAATCCAGCCTGAAGTTTAACTGAATTTGCATTGAATTTATAGATTAATTTGGGATGGTTGAAATAATTTAAAATACTATTACCCCATGCAAGATGGGATTTATTGAGATTATCATTGATCTTATTTTTAAAGCATTTTTATTTTTTAACTTTCCATTTTAAAAGTTTCTAACTTACAAAAAAAATTGCAAAGAGAAGGTACAAGAAATTCCCCTTATATCCTTAACCCAGCTTCCTCAAATGTTAGCTTACATTGCCACATTGCAATAATCAAAACCAGGAAACTAACACTGATATGATGCCATTTA
>PVKY010001946.1:0-28448 GCA_004027775.1 Bradypus variegatus | reverse complement strand
GGGGGCGGGGCTCATCAGAGTGCTTTTGACTGAAAGTTAGAGGAGACCCCACTCAAAGTGGCTCTGTCATAAAGACACAGCAAGAAGCCAGAGGCTTGGCCGCCCCAGGACGGGCTAATTCAGTGCCTCCAGGACCCCCACCCCCACCCCAAGATTTCTGCAGACTTCCAGTCCTGCAATCTCATGGTCCCTCTGTCCCCCCTGATGCACCACAAGGATCAGAAGCCCCCCCACCCCAGCCCGGCAGGCCTCTCGGAGTTGCCTTCCCCTGGGATTTGGGGAGGCAGAGGGAGTTTGCATCACAGTGAAGTCAGCAGCTTGAACCGAATGGTAAACCACCCCGTGTCCGAATGTCCCTTTGTCCGCCTGTCAGGTGGTTCTGCTCCCTCTTCCCCACTTCTCTGTCCTCTCTGTCTTCCACGCTCAGGTTCCTTCCCTCTCCTTCGCAGAGAACCTCACCTTCCCTCCTGCCGTACCATGTCGCCTCCCCTTCGACCTCTTTCCAGAAGGATAGTCAAGACGCTGCTGCAGAGCCCTGGGGTCACTGAGTGTCTCAGGCAGCAGGGACGTCTGTCTCCTCTGAGCTCCTCTCCACAACCCCCACTGGCTGACGCAGTTACTTGCAGTCATGCCGGGGCCTCTGACCGGTATTTCCTGAACAAAGTTTCCTCTGCAGGAGGCGCTCTGGGATCCGCTGAGATCATCCACTTTTCTCATCCTGCTAAATCCCACCCTAAGAGTTTTAAAACCAGACAGTGCCCTGATGCGCGCAGGCACCGTGCGCCTTTACGCTTCGTGTTCTACCTTAGACGTTGCGGAGGAAAGCAGGGAGGTGTGATTAGTTGCTCCTACTTAAATAGCAGCACTGGCCTCCTGACTTTTTTTGTTTATGTTGTTGTTATAAAGGCGTTGTCTCCAGGTCCTCGTTACAATTTTATTTTTCTTCAGGGCCATGACGACTGGGTGACGGATGTAGCTATCAGCAGCAATAAGAAATGGATCCTGTCTGCTTCAAAGGTAAAGGTGGGCAGCCTTTGAGGGACTGAAATTCAGAATCGGTGAAAATAGGAGTGTTATTGCCCAGTAACATTCCCGGGCAGGCTCAGTCCAGGCCATACCTGGGCAGATGGGCCATCTTCATTCAGGAAGCAACGTGGGAATGGGGGAGGCAGGTGCTTGGATCCGCGCAGACAGGGGGCTCCCGGGGGTGTCAGTGCCTGCACCACTGATGCTTGAGCTCGGTGGGAACCGGCACCTCGCCAGGCTGGTAAGGGACGGAGCCTGTCAGGTACCTTGGAGGGGAAGCATGGTTCACAGACAAGCAGCAATTAAACAAATAATGTGTAAGAAAAAATCAAGATATTTTATAATGTTTCTTTCTCTCCTCTGATACAGCAATTTATTTTGTCTCTGAAAAACTCTTTGTTAGAAATTTACATTTTATAGGCTATAGTATTGTGTATTCTTAAGAAACAAAAATGTAGAATTTTGAAAAAAGAGAACATATGTATAACAGGACTGATTAAGCAGATATTACCTGCATTTAATAAACAACAATGATGACATGTTTCTTTCTGGCCCATAATACAGCAGGATGTTTTTACTCTCTCTGTTTACTTTTCCAAAAGACTTCTCTGAACTGACCTTTAGGACATCCTTCTTTTCTTTTGTGTAGTGGTAAAACGCACACTGTCAAACATAAAATTCACTTTGACGTGCAGCTCTGGTGTCGTCAGGCCCGTGTTATACTGGTTCCCGGTGCAATGACACCAAGCTAAAAGCCTCTCGAGAAAAGTGTTTCACATGAAATACTTAAGATTTTACTTACTAGCCCCAACAGGTTTTTACCCTTCTAGGAATTAGTTTCCAGCTCCCCCAAATTGTCCATCCACCTTGACGAAGTCCAACATACCTATATTTTTTGCTGTTTGTGCTTTTGGTGTCATATCTAAGAAACTATTGCCAAACCCAAGGTCACGAAGATTTATACCTGTTTTCTACTAAGAGTTTTATAGTTTTGCCTCTTACATTTAGGCCTTTGGTCACTTTGAGTTAATTTTTGTACGTGGTGTAAGAGTCCAACTTCATTCTTTTGCATGTGGATATCAAGTTGTCCCAACACCATTTGTTGAAAAGACTTTTTCCCATTTAATTGTCTTGGCACCTGGCCAAAAATCAACTTACTGACTGTAAATGTGAGAGTTTATTTCTGAACTCTCAGATCTCTTCCATTGGTCTATTTGTCAGTCCTTATGCCATACCATGCTGTTTTGATAACTGTACCTTTGCAGTACGTTTTGGCATCAGGAAATGTAAATCCTCCAATCACATTTTTTTCAAGAGAGTTTTGGCCATTCTGGGTCCCTTGGCTTCCCCTGTGAAGTTAGCATCAGTTTTTCAATGTTTGGAAAGAAATTGCTGGGGTTTTGGTAGGGATTTGCTTTGAATCTATACGTCATTGTGGGGAGCATTGCCACCTTCACAATATTAAGTCTTCCAGTCTATGAACATGCAGTGTCTTTCATTTATTTAGGCCTTCTTTAAGTCTTGCACTTCTTGTGTTAAAATTATTCCTAAATTCCCTGATTATTCAGTTTATAAATTTACCAAGCTCAGTATTGAAGATGTAAAGGAACAATGAATGCCAAAATAGTACTAAACTATGAAATGAGTATGAGCTAGAAAAAATCCTTATTATGAATTTTCAAAAAGAACTGTATAATTAGAATTTGACTGTGTTCTTCGGGAAATTAGTTAAATTTTATCTCCAATAGCAATCTTCTATAAATTTGGCCTAAAATGTATGGATTAAGTTTTCCTTTCACTCAGTGAAAATTATAAGATTTACTTGTTTGCAGGTATGTTGGGACGAGAGCTATAAATTGTTAAGTCACCCGAAGACTCAACAATACGTCTTCCTCAGAATTTAACAGTGCACCACATATGCAAGGGGCTCAAAAACATTCTTTGAATTAACTTAATGTGTAATTATTTTCAAATTCAACTCAAAAGTTAATGTCTCTCAGAAAGTTGAGTATTTACCATATGATCTGGCAAAAGAACTGAAAGCAGGGATTCAAACAGATATTTGCACGCTAATGTTCATAGGAGCATTATTCACAATTGCCAAAAGGTGGAAACCACCCAAGTGTCCATCAACCAATGAATGGATGGATAGACAAAATGTGGTGTATACACACAATGGGATATTTTTCATCTGTAAAAAGGAGTGACGTTCTGATTTGTGCTACAACATGGATGAACCTTGAACACATCATACTGAGTGCAATAAGCCAGATACAAAAGGACACATATTGTGTGGTCTCACATGAAAAAAAAACAGAATTGAAAATTCATACAGTCAGAAGCTAGATGTGGGTAACCAGGGTGGGGAATGTGGAGTTAATGTTTAATTGGTACCCCTGTTTGGGGTGATGGAAAAATGTGAACAATGGATGATGGTGATGGAGGCACAACTTTGGGAATGTGATCAACACCACTTAACTGTATATTTGAAAGTGGATAAAATGGGAAATTTTACATTCTATATGAGTTAACAACCACAACAACAAAAACTCCCTAGAACTATACAACACAAAGAGTGAACCCTAATGTAAATTAAGGCTATAGCTAATAATAGAATTATAATAAAATTGTTCCATCAATTGTAACAAAAGTACCACACTAATGCAAACAAATTATTCCTAAGTATTTTGTTCTTTTTGAAGCTATTATAAATAGGTTAATTTCATTTTCAGAATGTTCATTGCAAATGCATAGAAATACAATTGATTTTTGTATATCGATCTCATATCCTGTAACCTTGCTGAACCCTTGTATTAATTCTCATGTTATTTTAGTGGATTCTTTAGGATTTCCTACCTACAATTTCCTGTCATCTGCAACTAGAGATAGTTTTAATTCTTTCTATCCAATCTGAATAACTTTTACTTCCTTTTATTGCACATTTGGATCTTTTGGGGAGATGAAAAAAACTTTTGATTGATTTAGAATTGGTTGGCTGTTTCATCCCAAACTTGTGAGATTCTGTCTCATGTGTGCTTTCACGTCCCTTTCACCATACTGAATCCCAAATCTTCTCTGCATATTGTGCAGTGTGCTTTGTTCTGGTTATACGCCTCCCTAATCTTGTTTTCCATGTCCTTCCATCTGTCATTAAAATAATACAGTTAGATCCTCTTTTTTCAGCAATGTCAGGGTCATGCGGGCATTGGTCTGTAATTTTTCTCATTTTCATTACTTGAACTCTTAGAAAACACAATCACAATATTCACAATGTAAAAATTATGCAAACACTATCTAGATACAAAGCACAACAATTAATCGACAAAGTCAAAGGCAGACTGTAAACACTCTCGATTACAACAATCACAACACATTCAAGTTGCACACTCGAGTGGATCCATTCTTGTGTACTGCAAATCCTGGTTGCCAACATCAGCCACTGGGGGAAAAGTGACAGCAGCTATGGAAGGCAGATGAACTATATATATCCATTCGACACTAAAATCAGTTTTGCTTTTAGCTCCTATTTTGGAGGCCCCTATATGGGTTTTGTACTTACCCTCCCCCACACATCTATACCCACTGCTGAGAAATGGGACTTTTTGCTCCAGAAGGGATTTGCTGGGATGGTGCCAGAGAACCCCAGCCAGTTGTTCCCCTCATCACCTCCTCTGCCGTCGGGGTTCCCCACCCATTGCCTGAGCGTGATGCACCTCCCTGGTTGCAGCCAGCCTCAGGAGCCTCTTTCGTGACAGCCTCTTTTGCTGTTTCACTGTTTTAGGACAAAACCATGAGACTCTGGCATATTGAAGAAATTGACAAAATCCCTTTGGTGATGGAATACAAAAAGGCCAAGGGCTACAAGTTTACGCAGGTTGGTATTGGGTAAAATTAAGCCCAATGAAACCTTTCATTAGTTCTCTCTACAGATTAATTCATTCTTTGAACAAACATTTGTTGAGCAACTGGGGATACAACTGTCAGCCAAGAGACTAAAATTCTTGCCCTGAAGGAGCTTAAATTCTAAAAAAGGAGTGAAACAATGAATAAAGAAACAAGAAAAATATATAGTAAGTCACACGGTGATAAGTAATTTGGAGAAAAATAAAATAGGGAAGGGGAATGGGAGTGCTGGATGTTGCAATATTTTAGAGGAGTCAGGATAGGTGCATCGAGAAGGTCACGTTTGTGCAAAGGCTTGAAGGAGGTGGGGGAGGGACTGTGCAGATTTTTAGGGAAAGAACTTCCCAGCAGAGGGGTAGCCAGTGTGAGGCCCTGAGGCCGGAGTGAGCCTGGTGTGTTCGAGGAGCAGTGAAGAGGAGGCCGGACTGGCTGGGGTGGAGGGAGGAGAGGTCTGCGAGAGCACTGGACACAGCAGGAACGGCTGACACCACCTAAGCCAGGCAGGGACGGCCCTTGGCTTCGTTTGCCAGGGCTGCTTTGACACATACCACACAGCCGGTTGGCTTAAACTGGGATTTATTGGCTCATGGGTTTGGCAGCTAGAAGTCTACATTGAAGCAGTGCCAGGCCATGCTTTCTCCCGGAGTCTGTAGAGTTCTCTGCTGTTTTGCCGCAATCCTTGGGGTTCCCTGGTTTGCATCTCACCACTTGGCAGTCCCCATCCTTGGTCTCCTCCTGGGGCTTTCTCCAACTGCCTCTTCTGACCCCCCACGTTCAAATTTCGTTTGCTTATAAGGGTTCCAGTCAGTACAGATTAAGGGCCGCTCTGATTCAATTTGGCCTAATCTCAATAGGATTTTCAAAGATCCTGTTCACAAATGAGTCCCCATGTTAAACAAATAATAACTTAAAAGGCCCTATTTACAAATGGGTTCATAATCACAGTGTTCTGATTTGCTAATGCTGCCATTCTGCAAAGCAACAGAAATGGATTGGCTTTTATAAAGGTGGTTTATTTGATTACAAAGTAACAGTCTTAAGGCCATAAAGTGTCCAAGGTAATGCATCAACAATCGGGTATCTTCACAGAAGGATGGCCATTGGCATCCAGAAAACCTCTGTTAGCTGGGAGGGCACATGGCTGGCATCCGCTTGCTCCCAGGTTGTGTTTCAAAATGGTGTTCTCCAAAATGTTGCTCTTGGGGGGTTTTGTCCTCTCTTAGCTGCAGCTCCTCTTCAAAATGTCACTCTCAGTTGCTCTGAGGTCCCTCTGTCTGTGAATTCCTTTATATGACTCCAGTGATCCAATTAACACCCACCCTGAATGGGCAGGGTAACACCTCCGTGGAAATTATCCAGTCAAATGTTTCACTCACAGTTAATTGAGTCTTATCTCCATGGAAACAATCAAAGATTCCAATCTAATCAACACTAATAGGTCTGGCCCCACAAGGTTGCCTCAAAGAACATGGCGTTTTGGGGGACATAATACATCCAAACTGGCACACACAGCACAGCAGATACAGACTTGAGCATGTCTTTTGTGGGGTGCACGATTCAGTCTTCACATGTCCTCTTTGGCTCCTGCAGCAGACACTCTGGCCAGGCCCCAGGGCCCCGCTTCCCACAGAAGGGGCTCAGGTGCCTGCGTTTCTCCAGTGGAGGAGCTTGGAGGAAGGGGGGACACATCTTCTGCTTCACCAGGCCCAGCCAGGGCTGGTGCAGAGGTGATTCCAACGTCCCGCCCCTGGGTGGTGGAGCCAGTCCCTGCCGGGGCCTCCCTGTGCCGACACCTGAGGGCACTTTGTAGAAGCCGAGGGACCCGTGTGGGCTGGCTTGAGTCCTTCCCTCAGAATCCTAGAGCCACCTAGACTTGCCACTGCTCACATTGCCAGGCTGAGAGCCACTGCTTCTTGGGGAACAGTGAATTGAGGGGTGGGCAAGGAGCCCCTTCCCAGTTGCTGTGGGACAGAGGGGCGAGGGGTGGGACCACGTGGACCTCATCTTTCTGGCCAGCGAGTCCCCAGGGCCTTTGTGGCCATGTGGGTCCTCAGACCCCGGAAGCTGATGAGCTACAGAACAGAGTTTGCTCCAGTCCTGCCCCCACCAGTGGGGCAGGGACCAGGAATTGCCTCCTCTGTGTGCCCCACTGTTCTGGTTTTGGACCAGGGGAAGTTGTGCTGTAGAACAAGGTAGTTACGGGATCTGATTTACAAAGAAGGAGACCCATCCGAAGCTGTAGCAAAGATGGACCCACTGCCTTTGACTTGCTCTGAATCAATATGAGAAACCTCGGAGGCCAGATTTGCCAGAGGGCCCTCGCCAAGCTGCGTTGGCCCCACCTGCCCCTGCAGGCCCAAGGCAGGATGCTGTGTGGGAAGCTCCCAGGCCTGAGGGCCCGCCCTGCTCTCTGCCCCAGAGGAGAGGTACAGAAGCAAGGATGCCTTGGAGAGGGCCAGCGGGGCAAAGCCCTGAGGCTTGGAGGGCTGCGGCATGCCTCTTTGCAGGCTCGCTCCTCTTTCTGGGCTCCTCTCGCAGTGACCAGGCAGTGGTGGGACCCTTAAGAGGCCTCTGTCCCCAGACGGAGTGTCCCCACCCTGTGGTGTTGCCTTCTTGCTTGCGGGAAGCAGATGTGCCATCTCCGTGCCCTGTTCTCCATGTGCTTCAGCCAGAAACAGAAACACACCAAACGGACACAGGGACAGAGGAGAGGAGGATGCTCACACCTGCACTGGGTGGTCAGAACCCCTGCTCTGTTTAGAAATCTGGCCTGCTTGCTTCTCCTGATTCTGTCAAAGTGGGGTGTCCCCAGGATGTCAGGACATCCCTTCAGATCTTCGATGCTCCTGTCCCCCCATCACCAGCTGGGTCACCACTCCTGTGCACAGGTCCCCACAGCAGGGGATGCGAGGGCATTCATGTATCACTTGGCGGCACCCATATAGCTTTTGAGGGGGAAGAAGGGGAGGGGAAGCCTGTGACCATTGTCTCCCAGGGGCCTGCAATTTCCACACTTGTGGGGTTCAAGCACCCAGAGTAGAGGCCACCTATAGCCTTGGTACAGCCCCAGGTGATGGGATCAGGCGGGAGAATTCTGACCACATGCCTTATTCCCTTCTGACCAGTACCTCCTTTCTTTTCTTCTAAAATATTTCATGTCAGTGCAAAGGATGCGACAGGCCTTTCTCCATGTACGAAAGCGACAATTCTTCCGAAGTATTCACCAAATGTGTGTTTTGCCGGATAGATGAAAGGGATTTGTCAGCAGAGGCCTCATCATCATGGGGAAGGGAGGACTCGGTGGCAAGGGAGCCCAGCCCATGCAAGGATGATACAGCCTCTGATGCTTTGAGCAACGAGCATGGGCCACCTGTCCCCTAGGCTGTGAGACTCTGCAGGGCTCTTTCTCTGGGGCCACTGCCTGGCTGGGTGGGCAGGTGAGACTGGAGCAGGGGCCAAGCCCTGGCCGGGCTCTCACCACAGTGCTGCCCCCTCAGGCCCTCAGCAGCCTTGGGGAGCAAACATTTTCTTTTGTATTTTTCCTGCAGAATAAATCTAGATGCCTTTGGAAAACAAGTGTGCACATGATTTCTAGAAGCATCTTTACCATTTCCAAGCTTTATCTCCTGGTGTTCCCCGTCTTATTTTAAGCACCCATTATGGATTCCCATTCCTCTCCATGTCTGGAGTTGCCTTGTTAGGCAGCCTTAGGGGGCCTGGCACCAGTAGCCGGAGGAAGCGTTTGTTGAATGAATACATGGATGTGTGGGCACCCTCTGTGGGTGAGGCTGGACTGGGGCCAGGCAATGTGGGTACCCCCCTGGCTCAGGCCTTGGGTTGGCCGAGTCCCCAGAGCACAGAAAGTTCTGGTTAGGTGGGAGTTGGGAAGTTGTGATGGGGGGAGGCATTTCCATCACAGGATGTTTCATGCTTTCTCCCCACGACTACTGAATTTCAATTTCAATTTCAACACCCATGCACACTAGCAGCCCTCTTTCTGATTCCACAGCACACCATACATAGAAACCAACACTTCAGAGAGAGCCAAGGTTTTTAAGGAAAATGAGACCTCCTTTTCCATGCGGCATGGCTCACATGATTTCCACTAAATGTCACTTGTCTGCCCCTAGGAAGTATTAACTGCAAAAGTTAACTGCAGAATTGATTTATCTAGTGTCAACTGTCTGGCATCCGATAGTTTTGCATATGAGCATCATAACCTGGTGGCCATTGTTTGGGCAGGTCCCACGCTTGATGCCACCCTGGTAGTCACACATTTATTTACAGGGATGATGTGTGAACATGAGGTCCTCAGAAATCCACCCCATGCCCTTCCCAGGATGGGCTCCCCTTCCCTGTCTTCTCGATGGCTCTGAGGCCTGCAGACACACGAAGACAAGCACAGACGCCTGGACTGCATATACCAGCAGCTCCCCCCACTGATGGGCACTCACTTAGTTTGTTTCTCTTTTGTTTTGTTTTGCTATTATAACTAACAACTGGAGTGTGGACCTCGTGCCTATGTGTCCACACTTCTGTGGGTAAGAACCCCACCGGAGGAGCTTCTGGGTGACCGGATGAGCAGAGTTCCGGAATGTCCTCTGCGAAGTGCAGGGATGAAGTGGAGGATGCGCCTGGATGAGGGGACCCGGGGGGGGGGGCGGCCTCGCCGTGCTCTTGCTGCAGAAACGCCCCACAGCCGATGTTGGGGCTCCAAGGGTTCCGGCCCCTCCGTGGCCATGACCCCTCCCTGCCCTTCGTGCCCGCCCAGGGCCCCCTGGGTGCCCTCAGCTTCCTCCCCGGCTCAGGGTCCGGGGAAGTGGCGGCCCATGATAGGGGCCGGGCCGGGCCCCCAAAGGTGTGTGCGGCCGAAGGCGCTGCGCGGACGGGGGCGATGCGGGCGGTGGTCACCGCCGGGCACGGTGGGTGTGCGCTCCGGCCGAGCGCGCGGGGAGCCAGCAGCGGGGCCGCGACGGCCGGCGGGGACCTCCGGGAACCGGCAGGGGCTCGGTCTCGTCGGGGCACGGGCCGGAGGGCTTCTGTGCTCCAGTTCTGGCCGGCAGGAGACCCTGCCCTCGCCAGCGAAGACCCCAAACTCAAGCCGTCCTGGCTCCACGCGGAAGCGGAGACCAGCGCCGCCCCGAAGTCGTCCGTCCCGATAAGGCCCCGGCGACTCGTCGCCACCACAGCTCCCGGACGCCCCAGTCGCCCGTACCGGGATCCACAAGGCGCGTGCGCGCTGGCGGCGAGGCGAGTGCGCATGCGTAGGACAGATGATCAAATTAGTGATTAGAAAGTGATTCTCGCGGTACCCGTACGGGTGGCGCCGTGGCTTAGTTGGTTAAAGCGCCTGTCTAGTAAACAGGAGATCCTGGGTTCGAATCCCAGCGGTGCCTGTGCTGGAGTTTTGTTTCGGTTTTTTTTTTTACCCTATGTGCCCACCCAGCTTCCCCTCACTTTCCGGGGTGAGGTTGAAACACGAGGATTTTAGGGGCCGACCCCATGCCTGGGACTGGGCGTGGTCCCAGATCGCCCGCCTCCCCGGGCTCGCCCGTCGGGCCTAGAAGGCGCGTGTTCAAGCCGCGGGAGGGTCACGGCGCGGCGGGCAGAGGGAGCTGAGCGGCGTCCCGGAGCTCCGGAGCGAGGGGGCCCGCGCCGAGGGACAGTCGTTTCCTCGGTTGGTCTTATTTTTACTTATTTATTTTTTTGGCGTCGGTGCCTTGCGCCCGCCCGCCTTTCCGGCGCCTCGGCTGGCCGGGTGGGGGCGCCGCACCGAGACCCCGGGTCCCAGTGGCCGCGGCTGGGCTCCTCCGTCCGCCGCGCGGCCGAGCAGGTGCCACCGGCATCGCCGATGGACAGACTGAAGACGGCGGCGGGCCGGGCGGGTCCGCTGCCCCGGAGGGCCGGGGGTGAGCGCGGGCCCCGGGCTGGGCTGCTGACCCCCCGGCTGTGAGAATACGCAGATGCAGCCCTAAGCTCAGGGCCGTGGCCTGCGGGTCTCGGGGTGCGCTGATGCGCTCGAAGTTTTAAAAAGGTTTCTTAGGATTTCTCATGTCAGACTCAACAGAACTCATGACGACCCCACCAGGATGGTCTCAGTGAGCTGCAGAAAGGCAGGCGGCGCCCTGCGGTCCAGATTCCCCGGCCCCGGGAGCAGCTCCTCGCGCGACCTCCCCCGTGGCGCCGAGTCTGCTTCGTCTTTTGCTCTGTGGTCACTCCGGCCCTTGGCAAGCCTGGTTATTTCTGGTTTCCATTGAGAATGAACACTTCTAGTGGTACTTTGAGGCTCTGGGTGACGCCTTCTTCCAAAGAGGATTTGCTTTGCATTGGAGCGGGTGGTTCTAAGGGGAGCCTTTGCCCAAATCCCAGCAGGGAGGAGCTTACTAGAACTGGGTCGAGTCCATGGGGGCTGGTTTACTCCTGGTTCCTCTTGATTCCTGGCCTGAGGTGTTCCTGGCTAGTTTGGGGCATATGCCTGTTAGATGGCCAAGTATTGGTTGGGGGTGAGAATCTAGGGTTCAGGGAGGTTCCGCTGAAGGAAAAGCATTTGGGAGCCATCAGCCATGCAGGTAGCAGATGGCTGCGAAGCCACCTTTTGAGGACCCCCAGGCAGTGAGCAAAGCCAGAAAGGAGAATCCACTCTCCTGTCCCTTAACAATGCAGAGCTATTCCTGCCTCAGGGTCTTTGCATTTGCTGGACTCTCTGCCTAGGATTTTGTCGCCCTGGCTCTATGCATAACTGGGTCCTTCTCCTCTCCTAGCTGCCGTTCGGGAAGCCTCCCCTCCACCCCGCTCTGTACAGGAGAGCCCACTCCTCCCAGGCCAGCTTCCAGTCCATGCTCATTTCCTTCACTTAATTATCGTGTCTATTTTCTGTTTCTCCAAATGAATTAACATGTGTTTATATACTCCGTGTCCTCAGAACCTAGAGGCATTTGTGGACACAGGACTTTTTAAAAATTGCTCATATTATTTTGATTAGATTATGCAAGTTGAGAATTTTGGACAACTAGTCCATTTTTAAATGCTGTTAAGGCAGCAGTTCTCAAAATGTGGTTCATGGACCCTTGAGAGTCCCCAAGATCCTTTCAGCAGGTCTGCAAGGTCAAAACTGTTTTCATGGTAATACTAAGAATTATGGTCCCTTTTTCACTCTGTTGACATTTGCATCAATATGCAAAAGTAACGGTGGGTGAAGCTGGGGGCACCTTGGTAGGATTCAAGACAGTGGCACAAAAGGGCACAAGTTGTCGTGTTTATCCTTCACCGCCACATTTTTGCAGTTAAAAAAAAATTTGTTTCACTTCAATTCCTTAATGAAGCAGAAATAAAATTAATTTTATTAAATCTTGACCCTTGGGTACACACCTTTTTAATATTTTGTGCAACAAAATGGAAAGTATGCATAAAGCATTTCTGACGCATACAGAGAAGACAAGAGTTGTTTTGAGAAAAGGTACTTGTGTGATTGTTAAGTTGCCAGCTGACCTGACCATGCTTTTCATGGGACATAATTTTTACAAGATAAAATAACTGACAAGGAATCTATGCTTATTTAGATGCTTATTTCGATTTCATTTCTTGAAAATGAATAAAGTGAGCTTGTCACTTCAAGGAAAACAGCTGACATTATTTGTTGCCAAGGATAAAATTTGAATTTTCAAGCAAAAACTAGAGTTTTGGAACATTTGTATATGCCACCAAAGGCTTGACAGCTTTCCAGGATTTAAGAAATTTTTTGATGATAAAAAGAAACAAAAAACTTTTTTTGATGAGATCAGTGGTGATAGTAAGGAATGTAATTTTTTTACATTGAATAATGAAATTTCAACATTTGGAAGATCTGCATAACTCAGTGAACCAATATTTTCCAAATGACCTGTGCATGATCCATGTTAAGAGCAAGTTATAGTGATATATTTTAATGTAACAGAGTATGAAAAGTTCATTGATATGGTTTCAGTTTCCACATTGCAGTTAATCTTAAAGAAGCTCCCATTATTCAATTTTGGTGTAATATCAAAGAAGAATATTCAAAAATATCTGAAAAGGCTATTAAAATGCACCTCCCTTTTCCAGCACATATCTGTGTGAGACCAAATTTTCTTTGTATACTTCAGCCAAAATAACATATCAGAACAGTCTGAAGGCAAAAGCAGATAAGACAACCCAGCTGCCTTCTATCAAACCTGACATAAGAGATTTGCAAAAAATGCTTTTTTCTCACTAAAGATTTTATTTTGGAAAATGCAATTTCATTGGGAAAGTGACATTGTTATTTACGTCAATTTTTAATGGGTCTATTATTATTTAAAAATTAATAGATATTTTAAATTTTTTCTCAATTTTATCTTTTAATATAGTCACTATTGGTAGATGTAATCCACATCAGCAAGAACTTGTTTGGGATCTTCAGTAATTTTTAAGAGTGTAAAAAGGTCCCACGAACAAAAAATTTACAACCACTGCTTTAGCGCAAAGGCTTTGGGGACCTTGTAGGATTTTAAGGGAGGCAGGATAAGTGGGAATATTGGGTGTGTGTGTGGGGAGAGGGGTTCCTTGGAATCCCCTCAATGAGACAACTTGTTTGAGTTATAGAGACTGTGGATTAGAACATAAGGACAGTTCTGCTTTCATTGATTGAATGTATTATGCCTATTTATTAAAGCCATGATGATTCTTTTGGTGTTGAGTTATATTGATTAAATCATGCAATTATAATTTAAGTAAAGTTTAAAATTTACACAGTCTTGATAAGAAATCAAATAAATATATAGAATCAAATAGACGTGTAGTGTAACGATTAAGAACACAGACTTTGGGACCAGGCTGCTTGGCCACATACTAGCTGTGTGACCTTGGGCACATCTCTTAACCTCTCTGTGCCTCAGTTTCCTCATGTGTAAAAGGGGGATACTAATACCTCATGGAATTGCCCTGAGGGTTAAATGAATTATGCATGTTGACCCTTAGATCCCAACAGGAAAGTCCCTCATCAGTTCCTGTGCCTGCCTTGGGCATAGATACAACAGATGACATATGTGCCCAGAGTTTAGTTTTGTGGGTGTGCACACGTTGTTGTGACAGCTTCATTGATTCACCCACCATACCATTCAGCTAAGTATATTCTGTGGGCAGATGTCGTGATGGGAGCGTTGTCCCTGGGTCTCGCCACAGCCGACGTGGCTGTGATGGCACGTCGCTCGTACACAGGCTTCCATGAGCCCATGCATGAAGACAGAGGCGAGAGGGGCTGCTGGGTGGCGGTGTGAGCACTTCATACTTAATAGCTGCTGCCAAACAACTCCCTAAAGCTGTGCCTGTCTCCCCTCCTCCAGCTGTTCTGGAGTGCCCACTTCTCCGTACTTTGCCAGCACTGGAGCCCAGCAAGTTCATGGACAGTTTTGCAAAAATGCTATTTCATTGTTGCTTTAACACGTTGCTTCAGATTATTAGTGAAGTTGGACATCCTTGCATGTGTTTCTTGGCCATGTGTATTCCTTCTGTGAATGGCCCGACCATGCCCTTTGCTCATTATATCCGTTGCTATTTGTTTTTCTTACTGGTTTGTAGATGGGATTTCTATCAGGTATGAATTCTTTGCCTCTTATAGATGTCAGTATTATCTTGCAGCCTGCCGTTTGTCTTTTAACTTTGTTACAGTGCCCTTTGACTCTTCATTTATTCACGTCGTCTTTCAACTCCTTTGGTAGAACTGTTTATTTCTAGCTTGGCTGATTTATGCGGCGAGTGGAATGCAAACGCCCCCTCCTGATGGGTAGAAACACCCCTGATGTTTGGACGTGGCTCCTTAAAGCAGCCCTCTTGCCCAGCTCTCTTATAATTGCCAATAGTTTGTTAGACTTTTTGGCAAATATACTGGGTTATGCAAATTGGGATACTGAATGGTAAATTTGAGCTTACAGAAAAAATGCAAGTTACAAACTGGAAGCTATTGGCAATACACCTAAGTGACAAAATAATTTTCAGCAGAGGAAAGGCCCGGTGGGTTAATCAGAGCAGTGGAATTTACCTCATTTTATCAAAGTTTGAAAAGCCAGATTATCAATGACTCCACTCTTCAACATTTACCCAAGTGAAACGAAAACAGTGTCCACAAGAAAGCTTGTACACAAATGTTCACAGATGCTCTAAGTACAATGCAAAAACTGGGAGCAGCCCCGGGGTCCATCACAGGAGGTGGACACCCAGCCTGTGGCATATCCAGGCAAGGGGCACCCAACAAGGAGGAGGAATGGGCTCTTATCCCAACATGGATGGAATCGCACACTGCAGAGCGGGAAAGCACATAGCCAACGGCTCCATTTATACGAAAGTCTAGAAAATGCAAATTTGTAGTGACAGAAAGCAAATCAATATTGTCTGTCTGGTGTGTGGGGGGCACAGAAGAACTTTTGGGGATGATAGAAATGGTAGAGGCATGGGTTACATATGTGTATGTATCAAAACCAACTAAATTGCTCGCTACCTTCTGTGCATTTCACCGCGCAAATGTTTATCTCAAAAAAAAAACCAACATTAAAACAATGGAAGTCATGGTGACAGGGCATCTGGAACCCCAGCCCTGGGGAGATTTAACCCTGTCTTGCCCATTCCTGTGCCTCCATTTTTGGAGTTGTCTCCTTACCACCCGTTTCCACCTCCTCTGCAATTCTGGCGTGAGGGATTGTAGATACAGCAGGGGGATTTTCATACGGACCACGAAGGCAGAGATAGTAGCTGCTCTCTGGGAATGATTTCACATTTGATGGTTGTCCGGGCCTCTGCCGCAGCGTGGAGAAGAGCCTCCCACATCCTCTCCGGAGGAGCCCCACTTTGCTGCCCCGGAAGGGCCATGCTTGGGGTCTTCGCTGTTCTGGGTTCCCAGCTGGGGGAGACAGCATCATTCATCAGTTCCCCTGGCCTCCCACCCTAATCAATCATGTGTTATCAGGAAAGCAAAATTAAGTGTAGAATGTGTTTGTACAAATGAGATCTCTAAGATTTTGTAATTTAATAGGTTCACTCATGTAGAAACAGAAAACAGTTTCACACCACCTTTTATTTCTTATAATTAATTGAAATATATTTCAATACCAAAAATTCATCAAAATATAAATTCAGCAAACATGGGGTGTCCACTGGGTATAGAACTATTCGCTGCAGGCTCTGGGGCTGGAAGGCTGGTGGAGAAGGTGGAGCAGGGGCATGAAGACGCAGAGTGAGGGCACATGCAGAATGAGTATGCGCTGGTTTCTAGCCTCCATGTTTATGTTTTTGAAAAATAATGTCTTTATTTTTAATTGTGGTAAAATACACATAACATAAAAATCATTTTAAACATTTAAGTGGGCATTCTTTGATATTCGGTATGGTATGTTGACAACACTGAGTAACTTGCACCACTCTCTATTTCCAGACCATTTTCATCATCTCAAACCAAAACTCATACTTGTTTAGCAATAACGCCCCATTCCTCCTTCCCCCAACGTGGGTAACCACTAATCTGCTTTCTAGCTCTATGCATTTGCATATTCTAAGTATTTCATATAAAAGAAATCATACAATATTTGTCCTTTTGTGCCTGGCTTATTTCACTCAGCGTGACGTCTTCAAGGTCCATGTTGCAGCATGTGCCAGCACTTCACTTCTTTTTACAACTGAGTAGTATTCCGCTGTATGGACAGACCGTATTTTGTTTATGCATTCATTGGTTGATGGACGCTTGGGTTGCTTCTACCTTTTGGCTGTTGTTGTTGCCGTACAAAACGTGGGCACGCTGTCCGATGCGCATAACAGCCCATCTACAGCACCAGCGTTCCAAAGAGAGAAAGTGCTTTATTGCAAACTGCAATATAAGGAAAACAGGGGGCTTGAGAGCCTCAGATCTGTCTCCCCAAGCTGGAAAGGCTCTGAGAGTTTTATAGCATTTTGACAAAGGTGGGCTTACGATAGTAAATACAGTGGCTCGAGATGACGAGGTTAGAGATAGTCTGATTTGTTGAGCGTGCACATGCATCAAAGGACACATGTAAGAAAATTGTGGCCTTAACGTGATGCCGGGCATGGTCTTTAGTGTTATAATGCAGCGTGGGTTACTATAGGTTGAAGGTTTAGGCTACTGTGCATGTCAGGTGGGTCAGTTCTGGTTAGAATTGGCTTTATCTAGCAAGATAGACCAGGAATTAGGGTGGATGGACTCAGGTTTATTCATTAATAAACATGAAGGGGGCTGTTAGCAAGGTCACAAGACTTCCAGGTTACAAAACAAGATAAGGGGATAAGTACAGGGTCTGGAGATTATTATAAAGCTGTGTAGTTAACAGGTACAAAGGAAAGCATCAAAGCATCCGGGTTATGTTTCAGTGAGTTACAACAGTTACAAGTATTAGCTCTTAGCTACATTAATAGATAAAGATGTTGAAAGACACAAGTGGGTTACAATTCAGTATATTATACATGTATTATATTTGTTAGTTCACAGTTACATTGTGGGTTACATTGTGACTAATGCTGTGATCAACATTGGTGTACAAACATCTGAGTCCCACTTCCAATTCTTTGGGTTATATACCTAGGAGTAGAATTTCCAGGTCATGTGGTAATTCTATGTTAACTTTCAGAGGAAACACCAAGCTGTTTTCCACAGTGGCTGCACTATTTTACATTCCCAGTAATAATGTATGAGGGTTCCTGTTTCTCTGCATCCTTGCCAACACTTGTTATTTCCAGATTTTTAAATAATAACCATCCTGGTGACTGTGAAATGGTATCTTGTAGTTTTAATTTGCATTTTTTAATGGCTAATGATGTTGAGCATCTTTTCATATGTTTATTGGCCATTTGAATATCTTCTTTGGGGAAATATCTCTTCAGATCTTTGACCCTTTTAAAAATTGGGTTGTCTTTTTGTTGTTGAGTTGTAACTACAATTCTTTATATATCCTGGATATTAAACACTTATCAAATATATGGTTTCCAAATATTTTCTCCTGTTTGGTAGGTTGTCTATTCACTTTCTTGATAGTCCTTTGAGCACAATTTTTTCTTTATTTTAATGAAGTGTATTTTACTATTTTTTCTTTTGCTGCTTGTGCTTTTGGTATAAAGCCTAAAAATCTGTGGCAATTAGTTCATTACTGCTTTTTTTGTATATACCATTTTGAGCCCCTTCTTCTTTCCTACTCTCTATATTTTTTAGTTATTTTCTTAATGGCTACCTTTGTAATTACAATTAACATCCTAAACTAATAACAGACTAGTTAGACTAGTCCAACCTAGTTTCAGTAGTACACACATTCTACTCCTATATATCTTTTTCCCTCCTCTTTTATGTTGTTATTGTGTCAGATTACATCTTTATACATTGTATGTCCTTTAACATAGATTTAAAATGTTGTTTTCACATTTGTCTGTTATTTCATGTAGGGGGTGGTGGGAAGCAGTTATAAATCATAAGTACAATAATATAGGATTTTATATTTATCTATGAAGTTACCTTTACCAGTGAATTTTCTTTATTTCTTCTAATGGCTTTGAGTTACTGTCTAGGATTCTTCTATTTCATTCACTCCCTTTAGCATTTCTTGTGTAGCAGATCTTCTAGTAATGAACTCTTTCAGTTTTTATCTGTCTTAATTTCTCCTTTATTTTTGAAAGATGATTTTGCTGGATATAGAATTCTTGGTTGACAGTATTTTTTCTTTAAGGACTTTAAATATATCAACCCACTGTCTTCTGGCCTCTGTGATTCTGATGAGAAATCCACTGTTAATTTTATTGGGGATCCCTTGTATGTGACAAGTCACTTCTTTCTTGCTGCTTTAAACATCCTCTCTTTTCCTTTGGATTTTGACAATTTTGCTATAATATGTCTTGGTGTGAATCTCTTAGAGTCTACCTTGCTTGAAGTTCTTTGAGCTTCCTGGTCTTTCAGATTGGGGAAATTTTTAGCCATTATTTCTTCAAATACTTTTTCTGCCCCTTTCTTTCTCTCTTGTCCTTCTGGGACTCCAATGATGTAGATGTTGGTACGCTTGACGGTGTCCCATAGGTCCCTCAGGCTCTGTTAAATTTTTCTTCATTATTTTTAAATTTTATGCCTCACATTGGATAATTTCAATGGTCATATCTTCAAGAGATATGATCCCTTCATCTTCCTATTCAAATCTCCTGTTGAGTCTGTCTAATGAGTTTTTCATTTCAATTACTGAATTTTAAAGCTCCAAAATTTCTGTTTGGTTCCATTTTATAATTTCCATTTCTTTATTTTGTTCCAGACAATGTTTTCCTAATTTCCTTTAGTCCTTTGTATGTGCATCCCTTTAGCTTACTGAACATATTTAAGATGGTTGATTTAAAGTCTTTGACTAATAGTTTCAATGTATGACCTTCTTCAGGGATGATTTCTGGATAATTCTTCCTTTTTTTTTTTAATAGCTTTCTCCAAAATGTCTCTGGGCTTGTGTCTCTTAGCTTCTCCAGAGCAAACTCTGGGCTAGCATCTCTTAGCTTGGCATCTCCAAACATCCTTCTTTTTTCCCTGTGAATTGGCCACAGTTTCCTGTTTTTTTTTCTGTGTTTTGTAATTTTTTGTTGAGAATTGGACATTCTGAGTATTATGTTGTTATAACTCTGGAAATCTGTTCCCTCACGTCTCTGAGATTGCTAGGTTTGTTGCTGTTGTTGAGGGTTGGAGCTGTCAATTTGTGAATTTTCAAAGCTATTTTTTTCTCCCAATCAGTGAATGGAAAGA
This sequence comes from Bradypus variegatus, assembly GCA_004027775.1. Taxonomy (NCBI): domain Eukaryota; kingdom Metazoa; phylum Chordata; class Mammalia; order Pilosa; family Bradypodidae; genus Bradypus; species Bradypus variegatus. The sequence goes on along the minus strand of PVKY010001946.1, from coordinate 8,764 downwards.
GAAGAGGGGGAGAGGGGAGTAGATACTGCTTCTTTAAGACTCCTCTGCCACTTTTGCCCCAGGGGGCTTGGAATGATGGCTGCCCTCAGAGCCAGCCCCCTGGTGGTCTGAAGTAGCTGACCAAAAGCAGTGATCAGTAATCAGATAATAACCTTCCCCACCGCACGGCCTGGAGTTTGATGGACCAGGTCCTTGGAGTCCACCCTGCACCAACAAGCTGCAGTCCTGCTGCTGCCTGCCATGGGCCTGGGGGATGGGAGATGGCAGCATCTTCAGGGAGGGTGAAACTCAGTGACATCTCCTGCAATTTACCAACCTCTTTCTCCAGGTTTTCCTTGGATGCTGCACAGTGTTCCACTAAATTCCAGAGTTGCAAAATAGTTGATTGATTCAGATAGTTCCTGCCAGTTGTTTTGGTGGAGGGACTGATTACTGGAGCTTTCTACTCTACCATCTTCCCACAAGCCTCCCCTGAGCCTTCATGTTTTGATTCCTCACTGCTCTGGCCCCCGAGATACCACTTCACTTCCCTCTGATCAGAGACTGGCTCTTTAGAAGGCTGTTGCAATTGGTTATTGTTAAAACTAAAATGTTACCAAGCCATCCACTAGCCGTGCTCACTCTGCCATGTGGGGCAGACTGCCTGGTGTACCTGTGTGTCTTTGGGAGCAGGATGCATGAAGGAGCTTGGGAATCTTGCTTTCATGATGGATCTAGAGACCGCTGACGCTCCAGAGAGCGAGTCTGCTGTGGAATGCCTCCCCAGTGCTTCCACAGCTCAGCCCCGAGGGCCCAGAGCTAACGGTGGCTGTGGTGGTGGAGGCAGGCATCTGGGAAGGCTGCCAAGCAGGTGACTTGCAGTAAACCCACACCTGTGAGAATCAAGCTCCAGAGATCGGAGATGCCCAGGCTGTTCACATCCTCCTTTGTAGGAGCACGAACCTCTGCATTTGCTCTTTCAGTGGGCCCCAAAATTCTTTTTAATGCAAGATATTAAAAGAATTTCATTTTAATCACCATAATTTATGGTATATAAACACATCTCATCAAACAAGTATTTCCCTAGACCACAGTTTCTCAGCTTACATAATGTCCTTAATACTGAGCTAAGAATTTATTCCAGAGCACAATATTTCAAAGTGAGATTAGAGATAAACTAATGAAGACATTTGCAATTATTATTTTAATCTTTATTCTTTACATTCTAAGAGTAACATATTGTAGTTGACATGTAGTCATCTATTAGCGGAATGAACATGCATACTCTCTCCAGATCATTTAAAAGTTATGTGGGATTTTATACTGTGCAAACAACTAAAGCAATAGAACATAGACATGCTTACTGTATCTTTTCATCTACAATTTTTGTTAATGTTTTTGAATAATAGTATACTTCTTAACAAATATTGCTGCCACCAAAATGCTAACTGGGAAACTGATGGTGTTGACTGACAATGCAAGTGCCGCTGATCTGTTCTCCATCCCTGGAGTTTTGCCTTTAGAGAATGTCATGTAACTGGAAGAATGCAGTATGTAGCCTTTTGAATCTGATTTCTCTCACTCACCATAATGCATTTGATATCTGTCCATGTTGTTTTGAGCATCAGTAGTTTGTTCTTTGACAAAAGACCCCAAATTTGTACAGAGTGGATGCAAACCATGTGGATTCTGGGCCGTGGAATCTGCCTGTGTTTCATGGCACTTACACTGGTGCCTTTTGGAGGGGGGTCACGGAGGCCAGGAGAGCAGCCCCTGGGCCAGCTCGCAGGACCTAAGTCCTGGTGGGGAGGACGGTGGCAGCTTGGGTGGGAAGGGCTGACCTGCGTGACTGCCTGGATTTGCAGCCATCAAAGGCCTGGGTCTCCCTGCAGAAAACGGTGTCTGCTGGCTAGTGACACCAGGCAGCCTGAGGGCGGTGCTGTTCTGGTTGGGGTGGCTCCAGGGTCTCCGACAATGTCTCCGGACCCACTCATGCTCCCTCCCATGGCTCTGCTTCCTCTGGGGCTGCCGAGGTCCCAGACTGACATCCCTCTGCCCCACCAGACCAGGGATATAAAGAGTTTCTGGCTGCTCCACAATCTTGGCCTGAACTTCGTTAACTAGAATTGGGTCTCGGGCTCTTTGAGGCCAGGGGGTGGCACATAAAATGAGCTGACATTGGCTCAGGTCTGGGTAACAGGCCAGTCCCTGAAACTGGGGGTTCCCCATGGGCTGTGAGGGGCGATGAGGGCCCAAAGAAAATTAGAGATGCTGTTACCAGGAGGAAGGGAGGGAATGTGTGCTGGTTTGAATCTGTTTTGTGCCCCAGAAAAGCCATGTCCTTTTCATCCAATCTTGTGGGGGCAGATCTATTGTAGATGGGACCTTTTGATCAGGTTGTTTCCATGGAGATGTAACCCAGCCCATTCAAGATGGGTTTTAATCCCCTTGCTGGAGTCTTCTGTGAGAGGATAAAAGACAGATGAAGCTGAAGGAACTCAGAGACACTTAGAGAGAAATGCCCAGAGACATTTTGGAGAGAGAGAGCCATTTTGAAGCCAGAACCCAGGAGAAGAAGGACCAGCAGACATTGCCATGTGCCTTCCCATGTGACAGAGGAACCCTGGATGCCATCAGCCGTTCCTCAGAGAAGGTATCTACCTCTTGATGCCTTAATTTGGGCACTTTCATGGTCTTGGAACTCTAAATTTGCAACCTAATAAATCCCCGTTGAAAAAGCCAACCCATTTCTGGTATATTGCATTCCAACAGCTTTAACAAACTGGAACAGAAGGCTGGGTGTGTGAAGCCAGCCAGGACCTCCTGAGTCCCTGATGACAGACACCTCAGCATCTGTTTCTCAAGGACTTGAGATAAACTTCTGAAGGGACCCTGAAAGCACCCTCTGTTCAGGAGGCTACATGCTTAAAAACAACAACCACACGGAACCCAAATGGTCAATTTTCCATGGAATAAACATATAGGGATGTAAGAAGTGTTTTGTTTAAAGGTCAGAAGGATAGGTGTTAAATTCATTTCCATAGTTACCTTTAGAAAGGAGGGGAGGAGACTGAGACGGGCAGCCAAGAGGGCTTTGGCTTTGTATATAATGGACTAAGTTTTCAATTTAATTTAAAAATAATTTACATATAAGAAAATTCACTCTTTTTTATGTATAGTTTTATGAGTTTTTGACAAATGCATGGAGTCACCCAATCATCACCACAATCAAGATATAGAACAGTTCCCTCCAAAAAATCCCTCAGTTAACCCTTCTAGAGTCAACCCTTCCACAAACCCCAACTTCTGATAACCACCAAGCTTTTCCCATCCCTAGAATTTTGCCTCTTAGAGAATGTCATATAAATGAGACCATACGGTATATAGTCTTTTGTGTCTGATCTCTTTCATTTAGTGTAATGCATTTGACATTTATCCAGGATGTTATATGTATCCATTCCTCCTTTTTTTGCTGTCATATTTCATTGTTTGGATGTTCTACTGCTTGTTTATCCTGTTGAAAGCTATTTGTGTTATTTACAGTTTGGGAGATTAGGAATAAAACCACTATAACCATTCACATGTAGCTTTTTGTTTGAATATAAATTTTCACTTCCCTAGGTAAATACCTAAGAGCAGAATTGCTGGGACTTAGGGAACGTCCTTATTAGAAACTGCCAAAGTGCTTTCCAAAGCGACCGTTCCATTTTGCAACCCCACCAACAATGGATGAGTGTTCTAGTTGCTCTGCAACCTTGTCAGCACATGATATTGTCAATATTTTCTATTTAAGGTATTCTAGTAAGTGTGTATTTGGTTTATATATCCACAGTATTTTTAAAATCTTACTTTGGAATAATTTTGGACTTAGAGCAGAGTTGCAAAAATAGTATAGAGTATTCTCATTACCTTCACTTGGTTGCCCTAATACTAGCATATTACATCTTTATCAAAATGAAGAAATGAACATTGGTGCAACAGTATCAGTTAAACCACAGGCTTTATTCAGATTTTAATGGTTTTTCACTAATGTCCTTTTTTGGTTCCAGGATCCAATTCAGGATCCCATATTTCATTTAATAGTCATGCCCCCTTAGTCTCCTCCAATCTGTGACAGTTCCTCAGTCTTTCCTTGTCTTCCATGCCTTTGATGCTTTTGAGAAATAATAGTCAAATATTTTGTGGAATATCCCTCAATTTAGATTTGTCGGATATTTTCCCAAATTAGAGCAAGGTTATTTATTTTGGAGATGAATACCATACAGTTGTTTTATTTTTAAGCACTTTCTTATTTTCCTGCTCCACTGGCTCACCTTGTATATTCCATGCCCCAGTCCTCTTCTCCAAGGAACTCTGATTCCTTATATTGGAGAATGGTATTTAGGAATCAAGAGCTGGGGTTGGGTGTGCTCATTGGCACTGGCCCTCTCAAGGCAGACAGAACTCTGGAATTTATTTATGTAGTCTAAGCCATGTGTACCCACACATCTTTATTTCTGTATCTATCTGTATCCATCTGTGTGTGTGTATGTATGTGTGTGTATACACATACACATATATATGATTTAGTTTCCTAGCCGCGAAAACAAACGCCATACAATGGGTTGGTTTAAACAACAGGAATTTATTGGCTCACAGTGTGAGGCTAAGAGAAGTGCAAACAGAGAGGTCAGCAAGGTGGTGCTTTCTCCCGAAGAGTGTGGCACTCTGGGACTGGCTGTCAGCGATCCTTGGTCCTTGGCTTTTCTGTCCCATGGAAGTGCACATGGTTGCATCTTCTTTCTCTTCTAGATTCTGTTGACTTCCGGCTTCTGGCTGCTCCCTGTGACTTTTTTTCTGTCTGATTTGTGCTCTGCTTATAAAGGTCTCCAGTAATCCAGATTACAGCCTGATCTGATTCGGTTGGGCCACACCTTAAGTGAACTAATCTCATCAAAGGATCCTATTTACAATGGGTTCATATCCACAGGAATGGATTGAGGTTAAGAACATGTTTTTCTGGGACACATAACTCCAGGCCATCACAATATACTTTTAAGAAATGAATTCATACTGATATCTCCAACTCCCATTCAGCACCAAAGGTTTCATTCTAGCTCTCCCCTCTTGCTTTTTGTAACTTCTTTCTCAACATTGGAAAACCTGTTTTTCATTATCTTTAGTATAACTTCTTTTTTGTTCAACCCTACTATACATGCAAAGTAGTTTCAGAATTCATAACCTATGTTCCTTTGAGAAACAAATTTATCACCTAGAGCACACTTGGTGTACAGTTTTTTTCTTTAGCTTTGCAGTATCTAGTCAAAACACTGCCTTAGCTCCTTTCTTCCTCCTCAGTTGCTCTGTGGTTAAGGCATTCATTTGGTTTAACCAAATACAGTTAGTTTTGTCACAGAAGGAATCCATCTTGAGTTCTCCTGACATTCTGTTTGATTTCTAAAATTTGCATACAGTAACATTCACTCTTAGTAGTGTACAGATCTACGGGTTTTGACAAATCACACTGACTGATTTTCCAATGTTGAATTAGCCTTGTGTTCCTGGAAAAATTCCACTTGGTTGTGATATATTATCCTTTTAACGTATTGCAGGATTAAGTTTGCTAATGTTTCGTAGAGAATTTTGCATCTATGTTCACGTGGTATATTGGTCTGTAGTTTTCTTTTCTTGCAAAGTATTTGTTCGGTTGTGGTATCAGGATAATTCAGACCAAATAAAATGAGTTGGGAAGTGTCCCTTCCTGTTTTATTTTCCTGATAAGATTGCACAGAATTGGTATTATTTCTTCCTTAAATGTTTGGTAGAATTCAACAAGGAAACCTTCTGGGAATGAAGCTTTATCAAGAGGTTTTTAATTACAAATTCAATTTCATTAATGGATAATAGCTCTATTCATGTTACCTATTACTTCTTGACTGAAGATTGTATAACTTCTTATAAAGTTAAATATACACTTACCATAAAATCCAGTAACCCCCTCCTAGGTGTTTACCCAAGTGAACTGAAAAGTGATGTTCACATGAAAACCTGTATGTGAATATTTATTGTGGCTTTATTCAAAATCACCAAAAACTGGAAACAGCCCTTCAACAAGTCCCTAAACAGGTGAATGGATTACCAAACTGTGGTACGTGATAAAATGGAATACTACTCAGAAATAGAAAGGAACAAATTATTGATTCACACAGCAACATGTAAAGAATTCAGGCCCCACATACTGTGTGATACCATTTATAAGGCATTCTGGAAAAGGCAAAACTGTCAGGATAAAATACAGATCAATTGGGGCAGGGATTGGATTGGGGGGAGTGACTGTCAACAAAGGAACAGCATGAAGGATTTTGGGGGGAGGTGGGACTGTTTCCTATCCTTGTTGTGATGGTAGATACATTACTCTGCATTTGTAGATCTAAAAATGTGTGGTTTAATTTACAAATATTTCAAGGTTTTCAAGGTATCTTTCTGTTATTGATTTCTACTTTGTTTCTGTTATGGTCAGAGAACACACTTTATATCACTCCAATTCTTTTAAATCAGTTAAGGTTCATTTTATGCCCAGAATATGGTCTCTCTTGGTGAATGTTTCATGCGCACTCGGAAAAAGTATTTATTCTGGTGTTGTTGGGTGGAGTGCTCTATCCATGTCAATTAGGTCAGTTTGGCTAATAATGTCATTTAGTTCTTCTATATCCTTGCTGATTTTATGTCTACTTTTTCCGTTGATTACTGAGAGAGGAGTGTTGAAATCTCCAACTATAATCTGAAATGTATTGATTTCTTTTTTCTGTCAGTGTTTGCTTCATGTATTTTGAAGCTCTGCTATAAGTATGTACACATTTAGGGTTGTTATAACTTCCAGGAGAATTGGGCCCTTTATCATTATATAATGTCCTCTTCATCTCCGTTAATATTCTGTGTTCTGAAGTCTGCTTTATCTGATATCAGTATAATGACTCCAGTCTCCTCTCTGTTCAAATTTAGATGGTGTATCTTTTTTATCTTTTTACTGTTCACCTATCTATATATTTATATTTAAAGTGGGTTTCTTTTTATTCAATATGAAAATCTCTTTCTTTTAATGGATGTGTTCGACCATTTACATTTAATGCAATTAGTGATATTTTTATATTTATTCTGTCATTTTAATTTTGCTTTGTTGTTTGTCTCCACTGTCTTTTGTTCCTCTCTTCCCCCTTTCTTGCCTACTTTAGGATTATTTGAATATTATTTTAGTTTTCCATTCTAATTTATCTATTGGTGAATTTGCTTGAATTTGAATTTTTTAGTGGTTTCTATAGGGATTCAATGTACTAACCTTTCATATCCTATTTAGAGTCAACATTTTACCACTTCAAGTAAAATACAGAAGCCTTACAGCCATATAGGTCCCTTTCCCTTTGTGTTATACTTTTCAAATGTGTCATATCTACTTTTATTACAAAATCAGACTATGTTAAAGTTTTTCTTTCAACAGCTATACATTTTAATCAATTTAAGAAGGATAAGTAATCTTTTGTATTTATTCATAAATATTTACAATTAATGTTACTCGTCATTCTTGAAGTTCTAAGTTTCCCTCTGGTATCATTACTCTTTAGCATAAAGAACTCCCTTTAGCACTTCCTTTAAAGAAAGTCTCTGTGTATGAATTCTCTTAGTTTTTCTATACTTGAGTATATCTTTATTTTGCCCTAATCCCTGAAGAATATTTTCACTAGATATAGAATTCTAGGTTGACAGTTATTATCCTTCAGCACTTTAAAATGCTTTTCCACTGTCTTCTGACCTCCATAGTTTCTGATGAGAAATCTGCAATTTTTCAAACCATTGTTCCTTTGTATGTAATGGCCATTTTTCTGTGGCTGCTTTCATGATTGTTTTCTTCATGTTAGGTTTTCAGAAGTTTGATCATGATGCATCTGATTGTGGTTTTCTTTGGGTTTATTTTGTTTGGAGTTCACTGAGTTTCTCAAACCTGTAAAATTATATTTTTACCAAATTTGGCAAGTTTTTGGCCATTATTTCTTTAAATATTCTTCTGCTCTAGTCTTTTTCCTCTCTTTATGGTACTCCAATCACATAAATGTTAGAGCTTTTGATATTTTCCACAGGTTCCTGAGCCTCTGTTCACTCTTCATCATGGATAATTTCTATTGACATATTTTCAAATGCACTGACTCCTTCCTCTGTCATCTTCATTCTGCTATTGAGCCCCTACAGTTAATCTTTTATTTCAGATATTTTGTTTTTCATTTCTATACTTACCATTTACTTCTGTTTTATAATTTCTAGTTCTCTGCTGATAACGTTTGTCTTTTCACTCATTTCAAGAGTATTTACCTTTATCTAATGAAGCATAGTTGTAATCGCTTTATAGTCTTTGTCTAATACTTCTGACATCTGGGTTATCTTTGTCTCATTGTCACGTTTTCCTGTTTTTTTTTTGTTTTTTTTTTTTTGCATATTGGGTAATTTTGAATCATATCCTGAGCATTTCAAATACTATGTTGTGAGACTCAGGGTCCTGTTAAACTATTCTGGAGATGCCCCACCTCGATGGTTGCTAACATGACCACAGACATAGGGGACTGGTGGTTTGATGGGCTGAGCCCTCTACCACAGGATTTGCCCTTGGGAAGACTGTTGCTGCAAAGGAGAGGCTAGGCCTCCCTATAAATGTGCTTAAGAGCCTCCTCCTGAATGCCTCTTGTTGCTCAGATGTGGCCCTCTCTCTCTACCTAAGCCAACTTGAAAGGTGAAATCACTGCCCTCCCCCCTACGTGGG
>PVKY010001945.1:8937-28580 GCA_004027775.1 Bradypus variegatus | reverse complement strand
GGGAAATACCAGTGTCAATTTACTTACAGAAAATGATGACAAAAATTATGACAAAATTTACTCACAAAGAATTTTCTTATGTAAATTATGATAAAAGTAAAGGATGGGACATTATGCAGCTATTGAAAATATTTGAAAATAATGTCTACAAAGACTTTCCAAGGACAAAATGAAATGCTCATGATATATTGTTATGGGAAAAGGGCAGAAACCAAAACCACATAGACGAAATATTATTGGCTATGTAAAAACCTACATATATGTACAGAATAAAAAAGGCTGAGAAGAAATATACCAAAATTAACAGCAGAGGGAATACAGGTGATTTTGATTTGCTTGTCTGTACTGGTCTATATTTTCCAAAGTTTCTGTGGATAGCATCATGGATATTTGCCATCGTTTCTGGCGGACTAGTTTCGGAAGCCCACTGGGAGCCGGTTCTGGAGAGGGGAGGAAAGGGGATAGGGGAGGAGGACGAGGCTTTGCCAGTGTGGGACCAGCTCTGGCCAGGTGGGTCTCCCTCCCACCTTCAGGACCCCAAGAAAATCACATTTTACTAAACTAAGTTAAATCTTATTCCAAACCCTGCTTGCCAGGGTGGCAAGAAGTTTGGAGTTACCACATTTTGTGCCCCCCACACTCTCGGAGGTCACACAGGAAATGGAGAGGCCCCTGTTCCCCATCTTTGGTTCCCATGAGATGCTCATCGTTCAAGATTTTCATGGTCCATCCAAAGACAGCTCCACCCCTGGCACTGAGCTCGGGCCCTGGGGCCAGACTCGTGGCCTCCATCCTCACCCTGCAAGCAGGGTTGGGACACGGGCTTCCCTGCCCTCAGAATCATCACCCCAAAGTGCCAATCCCCTTCCTCCCTGGCAATGCCACCTCCCAGTTGCACCTACATCCGCCATCCCTCGAGCCCCCGAGCTGCCCACCCCTCAAACATTCTGTACTCACAGCTCCCTTGCCCTTCGGGGTGGGCAAGAAGCAAGAGCTCTCTGAATTCTGACTCTTCTACAGGGAGAACAACTCACACATTGCTATACCGGTGCGTTACTCTGCTCCAGTCACCAGGACATAAAAAGGTTGTCTGAACAAAGGGGGGTTTTCTGGGTTCACCCGGTGATATACCCTCAGAACTCAGCCAGGAATCACACAGCCTCCCTGGGAAGCCTTTCCTTCCCCGGCCTGCCTGCCCCGTCCCCAGCTGGCTGAGCTGCCCCTGCGCTGCCAGAACACCTGGCACATCCCACGGCTGTCCCGCCTCCCTTCAGTGCTGGGATGGGAGAGTCACCTATCTGCCCCCCTACCCTGACACCCCATGGACTGTGAGCTCCCCGAGGGCGAGGCTGGGGCTTAGTCATCAACCCAGCATCTGGGAGAGCGCTTGGCACAGATAGGAGCTGCAATGACCTCAGACGCCAACTGAATACAATTCTGACTCTACCTGGAGTGAGGGCAGACTCCACAGGCAAAGGGCACAGTCCCCAAGAGACTGCCCTCACTTCAGACACAGCCCCCAGGGCCACCGTCACTTCCGACCAACTGGCTACAAACTCAGGGCCTTCGCACTGGCCGTTCCTCTGCTTGTGATGCTCTTCCCAGATGTCTGCTTGGCTCACCCCTTTGCTTCCTCTAGGCTCCTGCCCAAATGTCATTTTAGCATCTTCCCCGTAAAGCAGGAATCACCTCCCCGCCCTCAACCTGCCCTCTCCCCCTTACCCTGCTGTAGCACATATTAATTATTTGTGTATTGTCTCTTCTCCGCCAACTGCCATGTAAGCCTCATGAGAGCAGGCGTCTTCTTTTGTGCACAGCTGAATCCCCTAGTGATGTTTGGCACATAATAGGTTTTTAATAAACACTTGGATGAATGAAGGAAGGAAGGAAAGAATCACTGGCCAGGGAAGGGCACAGGGTGTTGGGCCTTAGAGGATGAGACCTCCCTTTGGGCTCCCCCGGCCCTCAGGAGCACAGGGGTCTGAGCTTGCCATAGGCAGCTTCTCTGCACCCCTTTGTGGAGGGTGTTTTGTTGCTTGCCCCTAAGCCTCTGGTGGCTGCGGCTGTGCCGGCCCTCTCAGACTCGAAGGCCCACCTTGATCTTTGGGGCCCCCTTCCATAGGGCACTCCCACACTTTCTGGCTGTGTCCCCAAGACCAGGCCCCCTCACTCCCAGCCTTCCCAGGCCCCATCTGCAAAATTGAAGTGGGAAGCAAGTACCGGAGAAGCCGCGCCAGGCAGCAGCCCATTTTCCCCTCCGAATCAAAGTTCAAAGTATGCCATTTGTAATTATGTTTGAGTGCAATGTACCCTGAGGCTTTTTGTGATAAATGACTCTCGGAAAACATGGTTTATTCATTATTATTAATTGTTTCCTTCAGCGGCAGCAAGGCGGGTGCAGAGCCCTGGCCCTTGGTTGCGCATTGCTGTCAAAACCTTGGATCAGGGGTGTTCTGAGGAACAGCGGAGGGGGAGGGCAGCCAGGGCCACGCTGGGCATAAAGGGCCCCTCCAGACAGTGAGAATTCTCCTTCCGAGAGCCCCTGCATTGGGTAGGGGAGACCTTCACCTTTAGCAAAGGGGGAAAGAGAAGAGAACCACCACCTACTGAGCATCAATCGAGGTAATTTACTTGTGGGATCAGTGACTGAGCAAACCAGCTATGGGAAACAAGTTGCAATGAGAAATAAAAAGCCCTGATGTGAAGCATCTGCCAATTGCTGTGGTGTAAACAGTCCCACCCTGGCCAGTTCCAAGATACCGACAGTTGGACAACAGGCTTGCAAAATTCCTGAAAATTGAATGAGGGTCTCCTGTGAGCCAGTGGGAACCAATTCTAGGACACCAGTGTGTGTGACGGGAGTTAGTACTTCCCAGTAGGGAGGTAGTTCTGGCCGGCAGATGACAACCACGTCCTAAGGCCCACAACCTCACGTGGCAATGGGGGTTTAAGGCAGCAAGTGGAAGTGAGGTTGCTAATAAAGTGGCCTGGAGATGGGGAGCTGTCCCTGGATGGGCTGGGTGGGCCCGATGTAATCACAGGAGCCTTGAAAATGGAAGAAAGAAGCAGAAGAGTCACTGTCAGAATGATGTGAGAAACACTGGACCAGCCACTGTTGGCTTTGAAGCTGGAGGAAGGGGCCTTGAGAAAGGGAAGTTGTCACATGTAGAAGGTGGAAGGGCAAGAAATGGGTTCTCCCCAGGAGCCTGCAGGAGGGAGCACAGCCCTGCCAAAACCCTGACTTTGGCCCGGCGAGAAGCACTTTGGCCTTCTGACCTCCAGAACTGTGAGATAATAAATTTGCACTGTTTTAAGCCACTCTTTTTGTGGTGATTTTTGACAGCCGCAAGGGGAAACTCATGCAGCAGTGTTATCCTTGGTTAACAAGATGGTGCAACTAAAGCTCAGAGAAGGACAGTGAACTGCACAGAACCACCTGGCTGGTGACAAGTACTGAAAACAGGATTTGAACCCAGGGCTGTCTGATTCCAAGGCCCCAATTTTTCACTCTATCCCAGAAGGGAAGCTTACTCCTTAGATGTAAATACCCCTGGGAAGGTTAACAATGTTTTCCTATCACAGGCCAAGCGACTGGAAAGCTTTTATTTAGAAAACACCAGAAAATAAAATAAATGACAGTATCAAGGACAAGGCCAAGGCAAGCTTGCAGGGAGGGGGGGAAACCCCCAGAGGCCCAGCAGAGGCCAGAGACGAAACCCCCGGCAGTAAGCAGGTGAGAGTTCCCTCGTGCCGGCTGAGGGGTGCTGCCTGGCCCAGGGGGCCCCTCTGTGGACCCCTCAAGGACTCAGCCTCAGGAAGACCCCACTCCTGGCACTGGGAGAGGAGGAGGCTGGTCAGTATCTGAGGGAGAAGCAAATGATGGGAGATACTGGCCGAGCAGTTTCCTGAGTTGATGAAAAACCAGCATCACCAGGCCCAGGAAGCCTGGATACTCCCCAGGAGGCCCAGGTCCTAGATGCCGGGACCAGGCTCACTCCAGCTTTGGACAAGGCTGAGGAGCCACACTCGCTACCCACCCTCCTGCCCCCACCTTCTGAGGGCCCCAGAATGGGTGTGACCAGTCAAGGGGTTCTGAGGGTTGAATAGGAGTATGGGGCAAGGGCAGAGAGCCTCCAACAGTGTCTTGTGTGGACCAGGGAGCCCACACGCAGCCTGGCTCCCAGCCCGAAACTCTCCCAGCATCAAGAGGCCACAGGCCCAACCCACCCCCTGCCCCAGGCTGCCCCACAGGACCCACTGCTGGGAAAGAGCCAGAGGCAGCCAACGGGCAGGCCCAAGGGCGGGCCGGGGTGGCCGAGCCTTGGACTGGGGAAAGCAGTGCGCCTCTGTTCTGTTTGCTTCACACCCCGACATCAGGGGAATCAGCTGCCCTTGGTTCTCTAGAATGCCAAGTCTCTTGAGCCCACTATTCAAACGTGTGGAAGTCGGGACCCGGGCTATTTTTAGCAGACTTGGAGGATGGTGATCCAAGGCTACAGGGAGCAGGGGACAGAGGGGCGCAGAGCCAAGCGGGGACAGCCAGGCTGGGCGGCCGAGCCTCCTTCCCTGTGGTCAGCGCCCGGCCTTTGCACCCCAGGTGCCCCAGGGCTGTGGTGCAGGTGCTTAATGTCGGGGAGCCTGGTTTGGGGGAGGACACAAGTGGCCCGGATTCCCGGGGTTCCTGGCCCAGGGCTCTTTTTCCTTCAGGGCCTCTATTGACCAGGCACCTGGCCCTTCTGGGAACACACCAGACTGGGCCTGGCCTGGCCATGGGGCCACTGGGTTCACAACAACGGAAACCCTCGGCTCAGGCAGTGGCCTCTCTCTTCCGTGATTCCCTTTAAAGGCTGCAGAGACTGAACCCTTCCACCTGGTTCTGCCGGGCCAGCTGTCCTCCAGCTCCCCAGGAGAAGGAGCCCCAGGCTGGGGGCCAGGGCAGGCTGGCAGTACCTCTTCCTGTGACCCCCCTGGAAACCGCAGTCCCCTCACTGTCCTCACCTGCCAGGAAGGGGGGGGTGCCCACCTTCCTGGAGGCGTTCAGGAGTGCACTCACAGCCGAGGGGCCCCAGCTGGTAAACCCTCGTTTTGCACAGGCCTAGGACCCCAAGCTTTACTGGCTTCACCTCACCTAACCCTCGAAGCCCCCCTGTGTCATGGGTCCTATTTTCCTTATTTCACAGAGGTGGAAACTGAGGTCTGAGATAAGGCAAAGGCCCCTGGCAGCAGGTGGCTGCCCACGGACACTGACACCGAGGCCAGAGCTCCAGTCCCCTAGTCAGGAGGGCTTGTTCCCTCGTCTCCTCGTCAGAGCTGGGCTTTTAAGGATGGGTGGGCATCCCCCAGCACATTCCTGAAGAGTCCGTCCCCCCCACCCCTGGCCCTCAAGGGAATGTGGTGCTCTGGTCAGTTTTACAGATTCCTGGGACAAGATGCTAGGGCACCAGTGGGACAAGGCAAAAAGACAGCAGTTACAACGAGAGGCCTTTTCTTCCGAGACCTCACCCTGCCAGGGTCCAGCCAGGCCCCAGCCCCGCTAAGAGGGTGCCCAGGCCACCAAGAGAAGAAACCAGAGCCCCAAATGCCTCAGGGCCGCCCTCAGGCAGACCCTGCCCCTCTGCAGTCCCCATCCTCCTGCTCTTGGGGACGGCCCTTGTCAGCAGCTCCCAGCATGTCCATCCCTCCTGGCTTCTGTCCTGGAGCCAGTTTGCATCTTCGCCCCAGGCCCCGGCTGGCACCCCCACCCTCTTCGCTGGCCAGCGGGCAGGGGGGAGCCTGACGGGCCTGGGGGCTGGTCCTGGACTTGTTCCCACCCCTCGAGGGCAAAGCCACAGGGGAGTTTCCAGGCAGGAGGGCAAGTCTTGTGGACCCCCGCACCTGGCCTGAGAAACACCAGAGGAGAACTTCTTAAAAATTCTGATGCTTGGCACCCCCCAGAGATTCTGGTTTACTGGTATGGGTGTGGCCTGGGCATCAGCCGCTGACCCGTGATCCAGAGGCCGCCTGAGGCCCTTGCCAGGCCTGTGTCCTCACCCAGCAGGACAGAGTCACCCTGGAGGTGAGGCTCCCCAGTGCTGTCCACGGGCAGGGGGTGGGTGAGCGGCCAGCGTCAGCCTGGGGAGGACGCTGCAGCGTCCACAGGGCCCCAGGTCCAGCCTTGGGCTCGCACCCAAGCCGCAGGCTTGTCACACTTGCACATTTCTCTCCTCTGCTACCAGCCTGGCCCTCCAGCTTCCTCTCCCCGCTCTAAAAGGGTAAGACAGGGTTCAGGGAAGTCTTGGTTCCCAAAGGCAGGCCCTGGCCAAGTCTGTGACCTCAGCCCCACCCTGCTGGGCATGACCTAGGGCCAATATGGGGAGGGGGCTCCTCTGTCCCCACCTCTATAGGCAGCACAGAGCAGGGAGGGGAGGGAGAAAGAGGGGATGGAGAAGGGAGGGAAGGAGAGAAGGATGGAGAGGAGAGAGAGGGGAAGAGAGGAGGGAGGGAGAGGGGAGGGAGAGGGGAGGGAAAGGGGAGGGAGGGAGGGGGCCAGGGAGCCGGCGCCCTAGCCTCTGTCCACCTGATGTGGGCAAGAGGCACCTGTCTCGGTCAAGTGTGGGTTCGGGAGGACTGCTGGGTCCCGGCGGCTCTGACAGCCTGCGGCTCTGACCTCTGCAAGTAGATCTGGTCCTCCAAGGTCTCTCACTGGACATTACCTACTGGGACAGAAAACAATGACAATAGCCACTGTCACCTGGGAACTGAATTAAAGCCGGGTGACACCGAGTTATTCACGCTCTCGTGTTCGAGATGCCCACCGCTACCACCGAGGCGAGGCTGGTTCTGATGTGGGCCCAGGACCAGCAGCTGCAGGAGCACCTGGGGATGCCTTAAAGACCCAAATCTTGCTCCCACCCTCACACATGGCCAGACCTGCTGAATCAGAAACTCGGGGTGGGGCAGCAGCCTGTGTCGTAACAAGCTCAGAACCAGGTGACCTGCTGCAGGACACTGGGCTGCACTGGTCCGGAGCGGGGCTTCTCAGCCGTGGCCCTGGGGACACTGAGACCAGGTGCCTTTATGCTCTGGGCCTGTCCTGTGTGCAGCAGGCTGCCCAGCAGCACCCTCGGCTTTGACCCATCACATGCCAGTGTCATCCCCAGAAACGTCCCCAGACATTGCCAGCTGTCCCCTGGGGGCCTAATCGCCCCAGCTGAGAACCCCCAGCTAGACGAAGCCCCTGATGTGGGGGTCTCCCTGCCGGGGCAGCCAGCCCCCCAGGATGTGCTGTGTGCTGGGCGCCTTGTGGGGCCGCCCTCCCTCGGGTCATCGGACGCTAACAGCGACTGAGATGCCGACAAGCTGGGTGACCTTGGGCAAGTTACTTAAGCTCTCTGTACCTTGGTTTTCTCAACTGTAAAATGGGGGCAACTGATAGTCCCTGCCTGACGGGACGGCTGAGCCCATAAAATGACGGAGTGTCAGACTCCGAGCCTAGTGCAGAAGCACAGGAAAGATTAGCAAGTCTTGTCAGCCCCGGGGCTGGCTCTTATCAAAACAGATTTGTGTTCCCTGTCCCTACACCCCCTCGGCCTGCTGGGGGCTGGCAGAAGCCAGCCTGACAGGGAGTGTAGGGACAAGAGCACCCCGGAGTGTCAGTGCCAGGGGCAGCCGGGACAGGTGCTTCGGGCCGCCTGGAAGCACAGAGCTTCTGGCCTTTGCAGACCTAAGCGCCCCGCATCTGTTCTGAGTGATGAGAAGCAGAGGGCCATGGGGACCCCAATATCCACCCACCCCCTGCTCCTCCAACCTTGGGTGTCCCAGGGACGGACAAGAAATGGCACAGCTCCTCCTCTGCATCACACATCCCAATAAAATATTTATTATTTCAAGAAATAAATCTTTAAAAAAAGAGAGAGAAAAGAGTGTCTCTATTGCTTTTCCCCCGCAGATCAGGTTCCATGGTAACACTGAGCTTCTCGCAGGGGCCGCCCAGGCCAGGAGGGGGCCCAGCTCCCCCTCCACAGTGCCCGGGGGTCTCAGGGCAGGCCCGGGGGGGCATCGACAGGGAGGGAGTGGGTTGTCAACCAGGATGGGGTGGCAGTGTTCCAGAAGGCCTGGGCTCTGGGCTGGGGGTAGGGTGTGGGGGGCACCCTGGGGTGGGGCAGGCATGCCACATGGAGATGGACGGTGGTGGACCCAGGCGGACACAGGGACCCAGGTGCCCTGATGGGTGGGGCTATGGGCCCGGGCTGCCAGGAGCTGGGCCGGGTGTGCCAGGGCTGAAGCTCAGTCCCCAGCCCTCGACTGTAGAGGCTGCTGGGGGCAGGAGTGACCTGTGGGGGTGACTTGGGTTGAGGAAAGCCCAGAGGGGCATCCTGTCTTCAGAGGCTCAGGTGGGTGGAAACCTGCCCCTTAGAGGGAAGGGGGTCGGAGTCTTTGGAAACAAACGGAAGATCTGGAATCGCAGGTCGTGCCAGGGTGGGTTTCAGGAGAAACCCAAAGCAAAGGGAGGGAAACAATTTGACCGAGGGTCTGGATGGACCCCACCCCCAACTGTGGTCCCCAAACATAGAGGGGAGGGGTATTCAGGAAAGTGGTGGGGCGGGGAAGAGGGGAGCTGGGGCTGAAGGAGGCAAGACAGGGTCACTTGGCCCAGCTCCCCCAGTCACCTGCACCCTCCATCCACACCCCAGCAACCCCAGGGGACAAGGCCAACCAAGCGTGCACCTCTCCCCTCGCAGGAGGAGGGTGTGCAAGGCCCAGGCCTGCTCTTCAGGGCAGC
The DNA here is from genome assembly GCA_004027775.1 of Bradypus variegatus. Lineage (NCBI taxonomy): Eukaryota > Metazoa > Chordata > Mammalia > Pilosa > Bradypodidae > Bradypus > Bradypus variegatus. The sequence goes on along the minus strand of PVKY010001945.1, from coordinate 19,819 downwards.
GGGGAGGGCAGTGCCTTGGACCCCCTCAGCGGGCCATCGGGCAAGCCTCACCCCGTCCCCTTTCTCTTGTAACAAATTAAGAGGCAGGTCCCAGGCGAAGAACGACCAGGTCCATGTCTGGCCTTGCTAAAAGCAAGGGGCCTCTGAGAGCCAGGAGGCTGGCCCAGGGTGGGCACGGGGACGCGGGTGTATTGCCCTCCCCCCAAACCCATGCCCGTCCCTCCTCTGTCCACTTCCTGGCCATGGAAGGAAGCGCTAGCATGGGGGGCATGGAGGGGGCAGGTCGCTGGAGCGAGGAATCTGCTGGTGCTTTCTCCTGGGCTGGGTGGGCAGAGCTGGGCAGAGCTGGGCAGCGCCGCCACCCTCAGCTCACAGGCAGTCCCGGCACAGTGCCACCTGGCCCCTGCGGAAGTCGCGGCACGGGCAGAGCCGGTGGTACTTGGTGCTAGAGCCGGCGCAGCTGAAGAGCAGTGGCTCCTTCTGCAGGAAGCACTCCTGGCCGGGCTGGGCGAAGGCCGGGTACAGGTGGCTCATCTCCGACTCGGTGCTGTCACAGGGCACCTGCAGCCTGCGGGCACATACTGCATCGGGCCCTCGTTCTAGGGCCAAAGGACCCAGGGCCCCGGTAGGTGGGAGCTGCCCCCAGCCTGGGACTGCCCGGTCTAGCCTCCTGCCCCAGTCCATCCCAGGCAGAGGAGGGAGATGTTTCCAGGAGGCACCAGGACAAGCCAGGGGTCACAGGAGAGCGGCCTGACCACTGCCAAGCCTGGGTGAGGGCCTGGGACAGGTCTCGTGGCCTGGACTGGGCAGGGGGCTGAGGGAGGGGATGGAGGAGCCCCTGGGGCTTTGGGGCTTTGCCCAGGGAGTGGCAGCCATGACCAAGATGCCACTGGACAAGGCAGTTCTGGGGGCCAGCCGCGGAGGGGGTGTTGCGGGGGCCCCACTCACTTCCGGAAGGCGTCCTGGCTGTTAAGGAAGGGGAAGAACGAGGGCTCGCACACCAGCCCGTGGTCCAGGCAGGCGTCGGTGCAGGCTCTCCCGGCCTCGGCCAGCCAGGCCCGCAGGGAGTGTGCGGGGGGCCAGGCCCCGGGGGCCGCACTGCTGTTTCGGGCCCACTCAAGGTGGGTGGCATTGGGTGCCAGGACGACTGGGCTCGGCAGGGCCGGGGCCCCTGGAGCAGTGGGGCCTGGGGCTGCACAGAAGTCCTGCCAGGAGGAAAGCAGAGTCAGGAAGGGGCAGGGGGGTGGAGAAGCCCCTGGGTGGCACTTGCCAGGAGGGGGCTGGCAGTGGCCATGACAGCTGTTATGACTGAATACCAAGCAGTGGGCAGATTTCTTCAGAGGTGGACACTGGCTGGCCATGGAGAGGCAGGATGGAGACCCAGGCCTGTCTGTGCAGCCTCTCTGGTCTCTCTGGGTTTCTGCAGGGGGTACAGGGGCATGGGGCACAGGCAGGGGTGGCCTCCAGGCTCTCCCTGCAGGGGTCCTGCTCCAGGGGCCAGCAGGACCCAGCAAACACTTTCCTGTGAGCTTCACGAAGGACACCCCATAGGGAAGAGGGCAACCGAGAGTGCTGGGTTCAGCCTTATCCTGCACCATGCCCTCGGTAACTCTGACAACCTCTACCCCTTCTGGGGCCTCAGTCTTCCCACCTGTGAAATGGGTGGAAGCACATCCTCTCAGCCCCAGGTACCTGAGGTGCTGGGGTGGGGTACAAACAAAGGCTCCCAGAGCTCCTGGAGACCCCAGCCTCCCTGCGGCCCTCCATCTGTTCTAAATATTTCCTAAAGCCACCCTTGCCCAGGGCCTGTGGGGAGGTGCAGTGGGTCTCCCCACAGGGAGGGGCAGCAGCCCCCCACCGGCATTCTGGGACCTGCCAGCAGACCCCGAGGAGGTGAGGGCTGGGGTCGGACAGCACTGGGGATTCGGGCTGGCTGAGCTTGCTCAACAGCAGTGCCCCTGGCCCGCTATATTTAAATAAAAATGAAAGTGTTTCCTTTTCTGTGTGTTATTGAGGATTGGGGGTCTGGAGAGTTGGGGCCCAGGTTTCTGTGCTCTGGGAAACCCTACCGCACCCCCACCCCAAGCCAGACCCCCGGGGAGAGGAAGGAGCTTTGGGAAAGGAAAAGGGAGGGACTGGAGGGCAGAGGTAGGAGTTAACAGGTTAAGGGGTGCAGGCCCCTGGGCAGAGGGGGACCCCCTCCCCACCAGTCTGTGGTTGGGGGGTGGGGGCTGCATCCCAGGGGCACCTACCTGGTGCTGGATGTAGGCGTGGATCCGCTCCAGCATCCCCTCACAGGTGTACTCGTAGGGCAGGTAGGGGTCTACCTGTGGGACAGGTGGGCAGACCGAAGGGCAGGGGGAGCCCAGGCTGCACTAGGGGCCGAGATCTGGTTGGCTCTCTCACTCGGTGCCCTGCTGGCCCCAGCCCCATCCCCTGACCCCTCCACTGGGAGCCCCACCCCCGCTTGCCATCCAGGTACCCTCAGGGGCTCAGGCCCCTTCCTCCCTCCCGGCCACACTGGGCTTCTCTCCCTCCCGTAGGAACCCCGTGCTCCATCTCCTCTGGGGGTCTTGCCACCTCTTCTAGGCCTGGTGGGATGGTCCTCCCTCTCAGCTTGGGGGCTTGCACTTCACCTCCTCCAGCAGGTGGTCCCTGTGCTGCCCCCACTCCTGCTCTGGGGACTTCCCTTAGGCCCGCAGCCCTCCATACTGCCCCCAGCACAAAATCAGCCCCTGCAACCATCTCCTCTTTGTCTCCAGGTCTCCCTGACATGCTGAGCTCCCCGAGATTGGGGCCTATATGCCTTGTTCACCATGGGGTCTCCGGTTCCTGGCACAGGGCCTATATATAGTAGGACACATGGCCATAGGACCCACGGAAATCTCCCAGTCTGATCAGAGGAGGTGACATCTGTGAAGCGCTCTGCTCGGGCCAGATGTGTGGCAGCCCCGGGGGCACATGGATTAGGGCTGCAGGGCCAAGAAGTAGGAGGATGGAGAGAAGGGGTGATAAAGGACGTGTCTACCTTCTGTGAGGGGTACCCACTACCCCAACTTTTTCTTCCTGTTCACATGGACCCTCTCGTCCCTGAGTTGCTTTGGCACCAGGGATAGGGGGCAGGGAGGAGAGGGAAACGGGGGCGGGGTGGGAAGCGTAAGGACCCAGTGGGTGGCGCATCCCAGACCCAGAGGCCGTTTTGCTCCAGCCTTCGCCCTCTGCATTCCTCAAGCAGGTGTGTTTTCACCCCACACCCGACCCAGCGTTTCCTCTTTGTGCCGTTTCCCTGCCAGCAGGTACATTTAGCCCAGGTGGTGGAGTCTCACAGTTTTGCCACCAGCTGGCACCCACCTCCTCTTTCTCCCCCAGCAGAGGTGGGTGTTGTCAGGAAAGCTGCCTGTGCCCCTGGTCCTGCCCTCAGTGGGTGCCCCCCTTGCCCCTCTAGGGGCTGGAAGCCGTGGTCTGCCTGAGGTGACGCCCCTGACACCAGAGGAGACACCCCTGACACCCAAGGAGGGTCGCGGGGAAGCAGCAGCCACTGCCTGCCCTGAAGCTGGTCCCAGCCCCAGAGCGGATTCTCAGGGGCCAGACGCCACTGCTGACCCCTGGCTCAGAGTGCTGGCTCCATCCACGCAGCAATGGGGGCTCCAAACGCCGAGGCAGCTCTGGGTTCCCTGAGAGTCCCAGCCCCACATCCAGCTACCACCCAGTACCCTGCCAGTGGCCCCTGCCTTTCTGCTCCCAGCCCGTCTTCCCCAGCCGGTGGCCTGGGGACCCCAGCTGCCCCCCCGGGCCTCTAAGCACTGCCCCTGACACCTGGGCCGGTGTTACAGGTACAAGGCTTCAAGCCCAGGTTATAAATAAAATAAATAAAAACCCCAGAGAGATTTTCCTCTCCCAACACTTCTGCTTTGGCCTCATGACGGCGAACCCCACGTCACCCCCCGGGTGCATCTGAAGCCCTTGTCAGCCGGGAACCCAAAGGCTCCCCCAGCTGCATCCTGCCTGCCACGGATTTCCTGCCCAGAAGCCGCCTGCCTGGAAATTACCCTCTTTTAAGGCTAATTACAGGTGTGTGCCAAAGCCAGTCTCTGTGGAGTGACAGGTGCTGGTCCCGCTGGGAACCGCGGGCCATTGTGACGACAGCAGGGAGGGGGCAGGTGTCTCTCCCTCCGCTCCACTTGGAGGACCTCGCCGTGGACAGACCCCAAATGGGCAGGCCCAGGAGGGCGGGCAGGGTGCCCACACTCGATTTTCCTCAGTTTCTGGGTTGGTGGGCACCTGGGCTGGTTTCCTAGGCTGCTCTCCCACTCCCCCCCCGCCTTCCCTCCTCCCTCTCCCTCCAGCAAACTGGGACCCCTAGAGCCAGCCGCACCCACTGACCATGGCCCCCAGTGGCCCCTAAATCACTGTTTCTAAAACAGAATTATTAGAATTGCCCACTGTACCTGTTTAAAATGCAGATTCTAGAACTGCACCCAGTCCAGTGAAATGCAAAGGCCTGGAGGGCGGGCCTGGGAATCTGCATTTCACCACCTCCCGGGTGGTTCTTGAGCACAGGAATACTTGAACCACTGGGGTCCACAGGGGGTTGGGGAGCAGAGGGGTCCTGAAGAGGGGAGGGACTGAAGGCGGAGGGAAGTCTGGGGGTCCAGCTGCAATTCTTAGCTGGATTTACAGTCTTTGGTTCCTCAGCCATTTTGTTTTTTTAAGTAACAGGTGTACATGGTTAAAAAAAAATCAAGAGAAAACAGTGAAAAGCCAGTCTTCCCGCCTTCACAGACACCCAGCCCCTTCCCCCGGGGGGCCGCTGTACTCGATTTCTTGCGTGTCCAAGCAGAAATAATGCATGGATTCACCAGCACATTTGCACGCAGACCATCCCACCTTTCCACCCCTCCACCCCCAAAAGCTTGTTGGTCCGCGGCCAGGAGCACATTTTCTGCAGGTTTAGCCCCTTGCTGGTTCAGCTAAACAATCTGTCTTGGAGGCCAGCCCCTTCCACCCCAGTCCCTGCCAGTCCTGGGACAGAGCCTTGGAGGAGGGCTTTTGCAGGGAGAGGGGAGCAGAATGAGGCTGCGGATTGGGGTCCCCTTCAGCGCCCAACTCCACACCATCTGTCTGCTTCCCAGATGCTCAGATGCTGTGTCCAGCTGTTCATCCAGATGCTCAGGCTGTGCCCCCTGCCCTTGGCCCCAGGTTGGTCAGCTCCCAGCAGTGAAATCAACCAGAGTAAACCCCCAGACCCCAGACTCCTACCTCTTGCACTGGGGCTCCCTGGAGAGCTCCCCCACCAACAGCACACCCCATCTTGACATCTGGGCCTGATCTGGGGCCCACCTAGAGGACCAAAGACTGGCAGTGATTTCCAGACCAGTTACCCCATCCGAGGCCTCCTTCCCAACACCGGCACCCCTTAACTCCATTTAAGCCTATAAACTGGTAAAATCAAATAACTTGTCCTTCACCCAGAGCTGGGCCAGGGCTCCAGGCTCTTACTCACTTTGAAGGTCTTACCAGAACATGAGTCCCCAGCCCAGGACAGGGGTGCACTGGTGGACACTGGCAGCCCCCTTCCCTTCCAACCCTCCCTCGCTCCACACACCCATGCTGCGTGGTGGTCTAAGCCGGGTTCTTGGCGAGGTCCAGCATTACAAAGTCAAGTAGCTGCCCCTGAAGCAGGTGCATAGCTGGGGCCAGCTGGAAGTGTCTGGAGCTGACATCCCTGGGAGCAGCCCTCAGCTGACAGTGGATAAACACTCCAGCTTCCGCACTTCTCAGGCAGGACACTGCCCCACCTCTGAGTCCCACTGGCACTGAGTTCCAGTTGCCCCGGGCGGTAACATGCTCAACGGCACCCCTCGTCTCACTCTGTGACTCCATACCAGAGCCTCCTGGAGTCACCTCCCAAATAAACCATTTATGTTTAACCCCCTATGTCAGGGCTGGCTTCTGGAGGCCCCCACTTAGGACAGCCCGAGACAGTTCCAGAAGAGAAGGTTTGGAAGGTGCAAGATGAGTGGAGAAGGGCCTCTGCCATGTTGGATTCCAAGGAGGCAGGAGGTGATGCCAAAGAGTTTTGAAAGAAGAGCTGAAGAGAGGAAGAGGGTCTCCCAAGCACAGGGGATAGACCGTGTGAAGACGGGAGCAGATGAGACAGCCCAGCCCATTCCAGGCCCCACGGGAGGTGGCAGGGTCAGAGCCAAGGGCACACGGAGGTGGTTCCCGTGGAAGGGAGAGGCAGGAGCACAAGCAAGGCTCAGACTGTGGAGGGCCTGGGTGCGAAGCTCAGGCAGGTGGTGTCATTCTGCAACCCAGGGAGGCAGTGCAGGCACTCGCGCATCGGAGGGAGTGAGGACCGAGGGGCGGGGTGGGCCCCCCACACCAGCAGCACCTGGGGGTGCGGCTGAGGGCAAGGGGGCCCCCGAGGAGGCCTGAACCGACGAAGGGGCCCTGTGAGTAGAGAGGAGGGGGTGGGAGGGCAGAGAGACCAGCGAGGAGGCGGAATCACAGGGTTCTGGCAGGGGGGCGTAGGATGCTGGCAAGTCTGGGGACAGCTCTCAGAGGACAGGGGCTGAGGAGGAGAAGCTCAGAAAAGATGACGCCTTGAGTCCTGCTGGGGGTTCAACTGTGTCCCCCCAGAAGATGTGTTCAAGTTCTGTCCCCGGGACCTGTGGAAGTGACCTCATTTGGAAGCAGGGCCTTTACAGAGCTGACTGGTTACGATAAAGTTCTGCCGGATTAGGGCCGTGAGTCCAGCGACTACGGGCCTTTAAAAGAGAAAGCAGAGACCCAGATGGAGACAGCTGGGTGGTGACAGGGCAGAGGCTGGCCTGGGGCAGCCCCACGCCAAGGAATGCCAAGGAGGGCCACCACCAGAAGCAGGACGAGGCCGGGAAGGACCCTCAACTGCAGAGCAGGGCCCCAGTGACACCTGATTTTGGATTTCTGGTCCCCAGAACCGGGAGAGAATACATTTTTGTTGTTTCAAGCCCCACAATTTGGGTTGATTTGTTAAGAGGCCCCAGGAAACTAACAAAAAAGTGCAGGAGTTAGGGGCACCTGTGAGACAAGAGGGGAGCCTGGCTGATGGGGGGGCTGGACCCCGGGCCTGGGGCTCAGTAGGGTCTCCGGGGAATGGGCCACAGCTGCCATTGGCAACGTGGTGTGGATGAGGTCACCCAGGGAGAGCCCACAAAGTGAGCCGAGCAAGGCCAGCGCCCCCCAGGACACTGGCGTAAGTGGGGAGTGGAGCTCGGTGCCCACCTCCAATGGAGGGTCAGATGCCCCAGCCACCTTGAAGGACAACCCGCCACATCTACTGCAATTAAGGATGGGGGATCCTGTGACCCAGCGATCATTTTTCTTGGAGTTTTCACTAGAGAAAGCACTTACACCAGGAGGGAAGGACAAGCACGTTCCCATCAGTGGAGGAACAGGGAGAGGGGCTTTCGTGCAGGCAGGGGTTTTCTGGGGCCATTTGCTGAGAGGGTGGGCTAAGGCTTGGGGATGGACACCCAGGCAGGGCTCTGCATCCGCAGCAACACCCCGAGGGCCCCGTGCGGTGATCTGGCCTGGCCAGTCACTGCCCTTGAACCCGGCAGTGACCCTGGCACCCCTGGGCAGCAGACACGTGGGCCTGCCACACGTCCCCCTCTGGAGAAGGAACCCGGCCACCAAGCATCACTCGTGGATGGGGCTGGGACTCCAACACCTTGTCTGATCATCTCCAGTTTGACTGCAATTGAGGATCTGCCACCGCCCCACAAGCTCACCCCAAGCAGCTCATTCTCCACTGTGGGGGACCCTTGATGAACATGGTTTTGGGCAGAGAAGGGGACACTGGGTGGGGCTGGTTACTTCTGTTCAGCCTGGTGTCTGAGCAACAGCAAGAAGTGGATCCAGAGGGGCCGTGGTGGGCAAAGCACTGCACACGCGGTCTCACACCTTCCCCAAATGAAGGACCAGCTGAGCACAAGGAGCCATAAGAAGCCACCAAGCCGCCAGCCGAGGAGATGAGCTTCAGGCGCAAGCCCCTCCTCACTCTCATACCACTCACGTGTGCCATCACACATCAACCCTGACACGCAACCCGGATCATTCCACCCACTTGCTACCGAAAGCGTGGTCCGGGGCCAGCATGTCAGCACCTCCCGGGACCTCGTTAGAAATGAAGGCTCTCCGCCCCTGACTTGCTGAATCAGAACTTGCATTTTAACAAGATCCCCAGATACCTGAATGCACACTATGGTTTGAGACATACTTTCCTAAAAAAAGGCCACAGACCCACACTACAGCTGAGTTCAAAGGCCCTCCTGTGAATTCTTCCAAAAACCACTTATTCAGCACCTGACTTGGGCTAGCAGTGATCACAGGGCCTGGCCCCCAGCAGGTGCTCAATAAATGATTCGGAGTCCAGGGCTGCCATGTAAGGTTGCTCAGGTTGTTCACTGCACAAGGGCATCCACCTACCCCTCTCCCTACCTTGCCAGGAGTTGGTGCATGGGGGCCCCTGCTCCACTCTAATCCACATGGCCTGACCACCCAGGCCGCAGGCTGGGTTCACCTGGAGGGGCACCTTTATTCATATTCAGCAGTGGCCCCAATGGAATCTGAGTCTCACCTGGGTTCTCATGATGGCCTTAATGGCTGCTTCAAACTCCTCCGAGTTGTTGTAGTCGACGGTCCACACGTGGGGCTTGCCAATGAAGTTCTCTGCATAGGGATGTTGGGAAAACACCTGGCAGGGCCCAGAGACAGGTGGCTTTGCCCTGTGTCCCCTTCCTCCCAATGCCCCATCTCCCTCTTCACACTGTGCCTTGGGCTCCCTCTTGGGCTGCAGGGGTCCTGATCTGGGGCTGGGGTCCTCCCCACTCACCTCTCTGGAAGTGGGCTTGCCTCGGAAGAACTCGTGGTTGAGGGAGCTGTGCGGTGGGCTGAAGCGGGACTGCAGGAAGATGCAGCCGTTGGCGATGGCCTCGAGGGGGGCAGGGCCCTCGTAGGGGAAGCCAAACCCTATGAAGAGCTGAAGGTGGCACAAAGATCAGAGAAGGCTGGACTGTCACAGCCCAGGGAGTGCCAGGAGGCTGGGGCCAAGGTTGGGAATTAGGATGTTCACAGAAGGCTGACGGAGTAGTAAATTGGGCTCACAGTAGAACTCAAGACAGCCTAGTCCCATTGTGTGCCATGGGCAAGCCATTTGCCTTCTCTGAGCCTTGGTTTCTCCATTTGTGAAATTTCTGATTAGGTGACAACACTGGCCTCTTCCTGCACTAAAAGGCTATGATTCTGGAGGGGAAAGTAGAAGAGAGTCTCAGGCTTGGAAGGCCACAGACTCACACCTACTGTGGAATTTAAAGGACCTCCACTTACTCATCCTAAAAACATTTGTTCTAAAAACATTTATTCAGCACCTAACTTGTGCTAGCATCACGCACAGGGTTAACCTCTGGAAGGCACACAATAAATGATTCTGAATTCAGGGCTGCTGCGTAAGGTTGTTCAGGCTGATCACTGCACAAAGGCACTCTCCTCTCCTTGCCACACACATACACACCCAGGAGGCCTGGGGACAGAAGCTAAGCTCAGGAGAGGGACTGGAAGCTGGTCAGAAACCCTTCGGCCTCTCAGCTGCTAACACGTCAGAGCCTCGTAGCAGGGATGAGGCTACTGTGCTGGCTTTTGCTCCAAGGACACACATCTCAGGGGCTTCCAGGGACAGCAGGTCAGAAGCCAGTGGCCTGGTGGAACTCTAGTCAGGACCCCCTCTCACCCTGCCTTCATCCCCTTAGTGGCTCCCAAAGCCAGGCCTGGTCCCGAAGTCCACTGGGCTGGAGCTGGACTGGTACTGAGTGGGGAGCAGGTGGGCAGCCCAATGCCTATTCCACATCGCTGAGCCATGGCTCTGTTGGCCCCACCAAGGTCCCTTTCACTGTGGGGTCTCCCCTGCCTGGTGACCACCTACCTCTGCTCCTGGGCTCCAGCCAGTCCCCCAAAGGACCCAGCATGGGGCCCAGGCCAGCAGAACATGCTGGGGCATGTCCACATGTGGAAGAGGCCACGAGTGGTGGTGGCAGTCCAGGCAGGCACGTTGGAGAAACTGCCCGGCATCGGCTGCCAGGTTGGCGTGAGGATGCTGAAAGGGGACAAGCTCACCTTGGCTTTGCGCAGCAGCTGCTGGAACTCAGGCTGCGGCAGGAGGCCGTGGTTCTTCACGAAGGCCGGGACCTCCGGGGGTCGCTGGCTCTCATAGTACACGGTGCCATGGATCTCCATGTACTTGTTCAGGATGCTCAGGAATTTTTCCTTCCCCTGGAAGAGGAGGGGAAAGAGATGGGACCCTCACCCAACCCTGGAAGGCGGAACTGGAGGAGGAGACTCCCCTGGTCAGGAAGTCAGAAGACGTGCAGTGGAGTTCCAGGTCCACCATGAACCAGCTGTGACCCTGGGTGAGCCCCCTGTCCTCTCTGATCCTCGTCTTCTTCATCTGTGAGTTGAGAAGACTGGACTAGATCAGATGTTTCAGGACTAGTTTTAGCCATGAAACTTGTTTTGTTCTTTTTTTCCCAAAGAAACTCTACATAGACCAACATTTCAATGGATCAAAGTGGTGCTGCTTGGTCAGCCTGACAATATCTAAATCCCTGATGACCTCTAGTGACCTCTGAGGAGCTCCGAAGCTCTGTGGAGCACGAATCATCCATCCATCTGTCCACCTACCATCCACCCTCCACCCATCCATCCATCCATCCATCCATCCACCATCCATCCATTCATCATCTACCCTTCTATCCATCCATCCATCCACCCTCCATCCACCCTCCATCCATCCATCCACCATCCATCCATTCATCATCTACCCTTCTATCCATCCATCCATCCA
>PVKY010001944.1:0-28470 GCA_004027775.1 Bradypus variegatus | reverse complement strand
TACAGAAAAAGAAATGCTGTTTATAATGGACAGATTATGAACCTCATGAGAATATGACAAAAGCAATATTTTGCCCTAGTACAATTCCTGATGTAGAATTGATAAATATAAAGCAAAACTTTTCTGGATAGAATCAGACACTGAAGGACTTATGGAAATAGAATAGCATTAAGTAATGCATATTCTTTAAAAGTATATATGATATAGATGTTAATGTAGTTAACTTAGTTAAGCATTCGGTTAACATGAAAATAGCTATGATGTAAGTTCTTCATTATTTGTTAATGTTATTTAATCATTCATAATATAATGGCTCAACAGTCCAGGAATAGCCCAGTTATCTTTCACAAGTACCATAATCATATATAAATCATATAACTAAGATATATGCTCTAAGTTTTATTTTTTAAAATTTCATGTTCAAAACAAAATTAAAACAAAAAATGTAATTAAGATTATCTCTCTAGAACACAAATAGAACATTTGGGGATTTTCAAAATCTTATTTTCATAAAAACAACTATTGGAAAGAGCAATGAAAATATGTCAGATATTTTAAAGACAAATGTTTATTTCCAGTTCTTTTTGCATCAAGACTGTGGGAGATTTGTATTATGAAGATCAGATGGTGTGCTGATTTGAGAAATGTTGCAAAGCATCCTGTTGATTAGTTCTAATTAACTGCAATGCTCTTGTGTTCTCAGTTTTAGCCAGCACACACTACACAATGCCTTTTATTTTGCTTTGAATGGATTTTTACTTAAAAACAGCTGATCTCAAAATCCACAACATTTTGGCTTTTTTTCTCTTTAAAAATTTTCCTGCAATATCTTCTTTTCTTTCATAAAAGTTAAATTTGAAAATATTTTTAAAGCATAAAGTATAATCAGTTAAATTAACAGCACTCATGTGGTCTTTCACATGTATTTTGCATGTTCTATAGTATGTGATTACATTCTTAAACCACATTTCAATTTCTCTTTAAAAGTTATACATCTGAGAGATGGTTTAAGCAGGAAATTCTGAAAAGCAATTTTGAGCATGCTGCTAATTTTTTATTTTTGTAATCAGACTGCTAAATAGAATTGCACACCACAGAGCTAAAACATGGTATCACAAGCAAGAGATGGGAAGAATTCCAGAAATAAAAATATTAAATAAAATTCTTTGCACTCACCTTTCTCTGGTTATTTAAGCTCAAGCATCCCTGACAGAGAGAAGTCATGAATTTTCAACAACTTCACACATGTCATATATTTAAAAACGATTTTGATTTGCCCTGGGACCCCTACATGTCTCTGAAGCACAGTAAGAGTGCTGTGATGTTTTGTAGGCACAAACCCTATGAACTCCCAGAGCTCTCAAAGATATATTACTAATGTAAACAGGCCCTTAAGAAAAAAAAAGAAAAAAGAAAAAGAAAAACAGAACATTAAATAACAGGAATTTTCCAATGAAATGTGGAACTTAAAATCAGGAGGGTACCATTAGAAGCTGCATACTTTCTATGATTTTAAGGGCCAAAATTTTATCCCTGAATTACCTTTCTGGGAACACACGACTATTTGACCTCAAAAGTAGAATCATTTTGGACAAGAAAATCTAAAACCTAAAAATTAGAACTAAATCATTAATTTAGTATACTAGAGCTTGAAGGTGATTAAATAATCCTCTTTTGGTTAATATAAGGATAAAATGTGACCAACATTTCACTAACTGATCTAGAAGGGAGGCTAAGTGTACTAAGCACAAAGCAATAAAAACAGAATTTATCCTTAAATAACACATGTAAGGGTTATCTTCCAAATATTTCTATTCCTTTTAAAATTGTGGAATGTCATTAAAATGAGGTAAGAAATAAGTGTTAGGAGAGAATAAATGCAAAGTTACAAATTATAGAATGATACAAAGTGGCATTACCAACCCTGCCCCTTTCACTTTACAACTGAGGAAACTGAGACCCAAATAGGTAAAGTGACTTCTCCAAGGTTTTACAAAGACTAAGTTGTAAAACTAAACTAGAGGCAAGTGTCTGGACTCCTGGTAGCACTTCTCAGTATTTTATTACAGTAACTGAAACGACAGCGCAGGTGGATGTTATCAGACAATTAAGTAAAACAATGAGCAATAAGCCCTCAACCCTGGAAGGTATATGCAGAACACACAAAATTAATCAACCTTCCTCACCCAGTATGAACATTTTCCTTAAAAAGATGCATCTTTGGAAGATATCTTTATGCCTTCACTCTTGCTAGGCTTTGAGGATTCTATCTATTTAATGAAAGGTGGTTCTCTTTAACACACATACACCATGAAAGCAGGTAAAAACAATCTCCACATAGTCTCTGTCTCTAGTTTGCCCTCACTTCCAATCCATTGTCCACTCTGCTGACTCCTTGGTGTTTCTAAAATATACACCTGGATTATGTTCAAAAATATTCCACAACTTTGCATCTCATGCAAGATAAAATCTACCTGTCTTGGTCTGGCATTCAAAGGACTTCAAAATGTTTAGCCATACCATCACTCTAGTTTTACTCCCAGCACTCTCCTCACTCTTTATGCTCCTGCAATCAAACTAGGTATCACTGTCTTGATATGATATGCTTTCTCATCACCTCTGGGCCTTTGCCCATGCTGTTCCTCCACCTAGAATGACTAATAAAACCCTGCTCCTGTTTCTCATTCAAGAGTGAGCTCAAGTGTCACCTTTTCTTCCCCTTCCAAACACAGCAGCTTCTTCCCCTGAGATCCCACTGCATCTTGCACAAACCTTACACTACTGCACTCATTGCATTGAACTGTAATTGTCTATTTGCATTCCTGCCTCCCCATACCCATTGTCTTTGAGGTCACAGACATATATGTTTCTCCATGCCTAGCACTTTGCTTGATGTAAGCCCTCAGTGAATGTTTACTGATTGAACAAATGAATGAAAATAAACTACCCTATTTTTTTTTTATCACAAAATCTTTCAGTCTTTGGGCAATATCTCCTAGTTCTTCTGTATAATGTTTCACCTGGGTGCACATTGATAACAGTATTTGTACCAACCTCTGTTTGGTTTCTATAGACCATTTTCTCTAAGTACAATTTTTTAAGCACCCTCTCAGTAGAGTGAGTTGACTTTGGCATGAGGTTGGTGGTGAAATACCAACTCCTATCTACATGTTAATGAAGAGGAGAATTCTTGGGTAAACAGTGGGTTGCATTGTTCCAAACTTGGTAAAGAGTTTATATTTGGATATAAACAAGAAATAGTATCAGCATCTCCATGCCAAGTGAGTGTTTGAAAAAGAACTTTCAGCTTTAAACAAATGGAATTTAGATTTGAGACTGCCTGTTATTTGAGGTTCCAATTTTCTCCCTCCAGCCTCCACCCTCTCACTGAGTAAATAATGCCTAGGTGCAAAATTCTAGGTGACTTGTTCACCCTGAAACCAAACTTGGTACATAAACACACATTTTCCACTTGCAGCAATAACCTCATACTCATTCATAAAAGGTTTCACATTCAAAATTGAAAGCAATTTATCAGCATCGTCTTCCCTTAAGATGTGGATAACCTTGAGCCAGGCCCCCAAATCAGTGAAGAGAGGCTACTGTAGTTGTTGTGTCAACATACGACACAGCCCATCTCAACTCTGAAGTTGAGCATCGTAGACATTGGTCCTGTGGAACAGATTCCCCCTTGGTCATCAGATTGCCTTCCACAGAGAAGCCTTTTGTGGCATTGTCATTAATAATAACCACTGTTTTTTGCTTTTGTTGTTTTTTTTTATTTATTTATTTTCTGGTATATGAGGCCGCACTAGCCAGTTGCCATCCCACCCTATCCCACACCTCCCAACAGAAATTTGTGACCTTGTGCTCCCTCACCACTTCAGAAGATGGTTTCCCTTCAGAATCTTAAAGGCCTTGAATGGTGGGTATGCTATAGAAAGTTTAAGTCTGGAATGTAGAAAGAGATTAAGGGTTTCCCAAGTTATTGATTCTTAGGATCCATTTTGAGCTTTGGGTATTTTGTTTGTTTGTTTGTTTGTTTGTTTTAAACATTAAGGCATCATCTCAGATAGTTTTTATTCATAATGGCAGGGGAATTTCAGTAAGAGACTCCTCTGCTATTTTCAGTCATTTTAAGTCAAACCCAACAGAATTTTAACAATTTTTTTGTTCACATAAAAAGAAGAGAAATACTAACAATAGTCATTATCTTTACATTTTGCACATCAGAGAAAGGATTATAACAAGGGAAATAGTGAAAGTGTTTTAAAAATTCATTCATTTAGAAAATAATTATTGAGAAGGTACCATGCAAGGTACTAATTAACATCAGAAACAGAGGGGGCAGGGTGCAGAGTGGAGATTATGGTTGTTTACAACTCAAAATTTTAAGAATGTAAAGTATGACTACCTATCAATTTATAAAAGCTTGGAATTTCTTTCTGTCTACTCCCTATCCATTCTCTTTAAAGAAAAGTTACCTGGTAGGAAGAGTTTGTCACGATGGGAAATGTACTTCAGCATAAATTTCAACTTCATACTTATTAAGCAAGAAGGAAATAGAAATGTCTCCAAATTGGGTGGGGCCATTTGAAAGTTCCCCATAAACTTATAAAAAGACATAGGCTTCAGTTTTCTTAAGGGTTTGGAAATGAACCCATTATATTAAAATGACTCTTAGTTGCAAAAGCAAGTAATGATTTGCATTATTAGCTAATAAAATGGGAGGTTAGGCATATTTGTACAATAAGGTCTTTTTTTATTCACTTTTATAGAGATTCTCTTCCATCCCTGCTTAAATGAACTTGGAAGATTGTTCACCATTCAGTATTGTTTAAATTACAAGGCAAAAATCTGTCATCTGTTTTTTAAATAGTTTTTCCCCTTGGTAATATAGATGACTAATGTCCATCTCCATTCTTTAAGAATACACTAATGTAATGATAGTATAATTTGGAGGAAAAATTTAAATTAGTTTTTTTTATACCTCACATCTCTCCTGGCATATTAGAAATACAATATTCTTCTAAAAAATACTTTGCTAATCTTCCTGAGCACTCATATTTCAGTGAATTGTGTTTTTCTGTTCAAAAAAGGGCTCTGAGGCCTCTCACATGATCAAATTCCCTGAAGAAGACTTCATTGAGGAAGTCAGTCTACTTCTTATGGCACCTACTGCTAAAAGTTACAGCTTTGCCTTCAGTGATGATAGTTTACTCTAGAGCTAAAAACCATATCCAAGGTAAGAGTATGAGAAAATTATCAACAAAGGGAACCCAGGAAGTCTTCTTTTCACCCTGATGATTCTTGTATATTACACTCCTAGATTTTTACATCGTTAAGAAAAGAACACTAATATTTGAGAGAGAGGTATTTTCCTTTTTCAGTGTTCCTATATGCTAAATACCTGTTTGTTTCAATTTGAGGTAGGAGAAAAACACTTTTATATAATTACAATTTCATATATCTCGAAAGTTACATGCCTAAAATCGTATTGACTTAGCAATGGTTTCTCTATTAAAGCAAAAGTTAAAACCAGAAGTGATAATCCTTCAAGATTTCATTAAAAGCTCTTGGTTACTTTTCCAACTACTATCTGATAAAGGACACTCTTCTTGATTTTGCTCCCTGTTAGTAATGAAAATTACTTTTATTACTTCTATTAGTGGCTGTTTTCAAAACAGGGACTATCAAATAATATACTTACAATTTAATTTCCAAGAAAACTACTTGAAAGCTTCTGTACCTAAGTCACTTCTTGTTATTCCCCTTCCCACCCTTCGAATTGCATGTGCTTAACTATCTCCAGGAGGAATTCCTCCAGAGAGATTTATACCACATTTGAGGTGGGGGGGGGCTAGAAATGGAGTCAATGATGGATCCACCTATTGCCACTAAAATTTTTCTGGTACCTTCTAGATGCTACTGCAGGATTACATGAGGGCTTCACTCCCCTCCTTGTCTGCTGGCAGCTAAATGGGAGTATTGGACAGCTGCCAGAAAGGTAGGTAGCCAACCTGTTCGCCCTTGATTATGCCTGCCAGCTTTTTATGAAAAGGAGTATGGGTCAAGTAAGTGAAATCACAAACTGAGGAGAGTATTCTGAGAATGCAAAGGCAGTTAATGTCCTTCCAAGCTTCAGATGGCTGGCAACCTTTGGCAGAATAATCTATGATTTGTGACACCTGACCCTTCCACTGTGGCTGTTATCTATGTATTCACTAGAAACATATTTACAGGATCTATTAGCAAAGATGCCTTGTGTGTAATTACCCAATTGTCATAGTCACACTAGGATTTTGATACAGCGCCTTTTCACAACTGAAAACCTGCACTAAACTGCACACAGGATTGGCTCAAAGCAGGGATCCTCAATCAAATTCCTCCTGGTAGGTCTCAGAGAGATTACCACAGCCATGCCCCACCCCTATCCAGTCACAAGAAAGAAGTTCTTTCATTTATTCCCTTGAACCTTTAAGAATTCTTAATAAAGAATAATCAGCTATAAGAAATATGGAAAGTGGGCCTGTTTAAAATAGAGTCCATCTGGTAAAATACCGGAAGAGCGCACCACTTGTGAGTATTGCTCTACATTTACCTAGTACTTAGAATCAACAAAGTACTTTCTCCTCACTTAAAAGTTTTTGGTTACAAAGGCAGACAGTTTCGTGATGACTTTCCTTCATTCTTATGGAATCAAAAATAAGAAACTTTTTAAAATCCTCCCTGAGACAAGTGAAAAATGAGAGCGCTACTGTTAAAAAGTTGTCTGGGTAATTTTAAATGTATCGTCGCCTCTCTCACGTCTCAAAAAAAAAAAAACAAAACGATATTGAAGTCCTCCGCGTGAGAAAATTCCTCGTTTACATCCTACGTTGACTTTCACGTTATTAACTGTTAAAGGTGAAGCCGTAATTTCAGGAACCTAATCAAACCCACCACGAGCAAAAAAGTCATCATGATTCAAAATGAAAAAAAAACGATAGTCCAAAGTCATTGTCGTGCCTCCCAAATGAGACTTTCCGAGGAAATGAAAGTGACCGAGTCGCACCAGATAAATAAATGAAGGTGATAAAACCGCCACAGATCAAGAAACACTGCTAGGGAAAGCTGCGGTGACAGCAACCGCAGGCGACCCTGGGGAACGGCTTCGGCGTAACATGCTCCGAGAATTGCTGGGACCCTGGCGACCTGGCAGAAAGCGCGGCCAGAGGCCTGACCTTTAGGCCGCTGGGTCCTGGCCATTAGAGACTAGGGACCAGCCCCGGGCCTGGAAGATTTGGGGACCAGGCTCCTAAGGTTGAACGCCCTCGGCGAGGCACAGGGGGAGAGGGAGGAAAAACCCGCGGACTCAGCGCGCTCAGGACGGCCCACGTCGAGGCCGCAGTAGGGCCCTGGGGGGAGTTCCGCTAGCGCGGGGCTGGAGGGGCACCTTCCCGGGACCCACGCGCCTCCGCAGTAGGAGGGACACGCGCGCCTCGGAGCCTAAGGGCTGGGGCGCGCAGCGGATGGGGGCCCGTGACCCGAGAAGTTAGACGCTTCAACTCCGCGGCAGGAAGAAAGACACCAGACGGACGCCACTGCCATGAGCCCACGAAGGAACCGGCCCACGGCACTGGAGGAGGGGAGAAGCTCCGTGACGGAAGGGGACATAGACGCTCGAGCGGGATCTTTGGGGGACACCCGGAGCTTGGACTCCCCTTGCAGCTGGGAACCATCTCCATGCGGTTCTTCCCCAGCGATCTGAAGTCAACCCTGCGAAGATGTTCCGGATATTAGCGAGCAAAGGGGGAAGAAAGAAGAGTTATTTAATTGGGAGGAGGGGAGAGGAGAGAAGACCACAAGTTAAGAAATTCCCATCACTACAAAAAAAGGTTGCTAAAAATTCCTGAGGTTTTATGCCTGGAGATTTCACTTTAAAGGCTGGAAAAAAAATTATTCCACTACTTTTAATTGAAGTAAACAAAGTGCAACAAATCCTAACTCAAATATGATTGCAGTGGGATTAGGGTCTAATTGCTTAGGGTTCAGGTAGAATCTGCGGGCTAAATCCTACAGGGCCAATCTGAATTTCACAATCATTCTGTCAAAAGGAGAGCGATGAGAGCCCACACGCTTCCTAACAAGTCATTTTTAACAGTTACAAGCTTCGCACAAAGACCACACAGGGCGTCTAAGAGATGCAAATCTAATCCCTGGTCATTCTACAGGCCTTCAACAAAGATGTGCTAAACCCTAATAGAAAAGAAATCAGTTCTCTGTCACCAGCCCCTGGTAAAATCTATTAGAGAATGGACAGAGCCGCATCCACAGCAGTTGCTGCAAAGGTTAAGGACAAGTACAAATAAGAGGGACCCAGTTTTGTTTTCCGTGTGAAATATCGGGAGACGCTAACCCCAAATGAGTGACGGGTTTCGATTCGTGGCTTCGCATTCATTTGAATGCTAGAAAAAAGTAAACACACAGACTAAGACATTTGAAGACTCCGTTTCTGAATTTAGGAGAAATGAGACAAATTCTCCCAAAAGATGGAAACCTGTGCCTCCGAAAACATCGAAGAATATTAACGGGGAAGGGAGGGCGAGCGTTCGGGTCGCCGAGGGAGGACTCTGACGCGGCCTCCCGCTTCGGGTTCCGGACACCGGCCTCGAGTCCCGCAGCCCCGGCCGACGTCGGGAAGCTGCCCCGCTGACTTCGCGCCGCGGCGCCTCGTCCTTCCTGGGAAAAGCCCCGACGACCGAGCCGCCGCCGAGCAGGGATTGGGGTGCGAGCCGCCCCCTGTCCCTGGTGCCCAGAGGAGGGCGCCGACGGCAGGGAAGTATCGGCGGCCGCCCTCACGCCCAGAGGAGCCAGCAAGCGCTCGGGCACCGGGCTCCTCTCCCGGACCTCACCAGCCAGGCCGGGTCTGCGGCGGGAACTGGACTGTGCCTCACCCGCCCGGGCGTCTCATTTGTGCACCTCTGCGGTCACCAACCGAGATCCTCACTAACACAGTGTCACGCTGGGGTATTAAAAGGGTTAATGTGCTGCAGCTAAAATATATCAGTGTGTGGGACCCTTATAGGAAGGGGCCCGGTCTCCAGGCCCCTGGGAGAAGCTCCCAAGAGGGGTCGGTGAGGTTTTTGCCGGGTCATAGATAGTTGGGGGGCGGAGAGGAGGCGGGGAGAGGCTCCCGTCTCCTCCACGCGGGGCAGAGTCCCCCGCGGCGGGGCGAGTCTGGCCTCCTCTGGTGCTGCAGGGTGACTGTGAGCGCCCGGCGGAATTGGGCCGGCCCCGACTGGGGACTGGAAGTGAGGGCGGGCGGGAAGGGGGAGAAGCGACCGGATCCCGAAGGGAGCGGGAGGGGCAGCCGCCACCGCGCCCGCTGCGCGCCTCGGGGACACTGCCCGACCCGGGCGCAGGGAAGGACTCGCGCCTTCGGGACCGGCTTTCCATCCCGGGAAACGGTTCAGGACCCAAAGGTGAAGGCCGCGGGGCGGGCTCGGCTCCGAATCCCAGCGAAATCACCCGGTCATTTTCCTAGGTTGCTAGGGCGCCCTCCAGGTCGCTCTTGTAGGGACGAAAGGGGGCGCTGCTCAACGGACAGGATAGGAAAAGACCGAGGAGCTCCCCTTTTCTTAAAGGGTTTCTCCCAACTGCAGAGAAGGGAGGGTCACGTGTGCGAAAGAAGTTTGGTCTGTTTCCCCAGAAATTTCCAGAGACCACTGTTTCCTCTCTCCGTTGCTGCGCCCCTCCCCCCAGGTACTCAAGCATTTGTTCCTCTTCTGGATGCAGAGCGGGGAGTTGGCCGGCCTAGAGGTATAGGCTGGGGTTTGGGAGGCGAATTCCAGTCCTTGGCCTCTCATTTCCATGGCCCTTTAGTTTCTTCCAGCTAATCCTCCCCATTCTTAAAGCCTGCAAGGAGGGAAGACAGTGGTTGCTAGATCTGCCCCTCAGCTCAGGGACAGACCACCTTACATACTTACGTTTCCTCCTCACTCCACTCTGTGGTTGTCCATGCCACGTGTGGTGGGGCTGTACTCCTTCCTTCCCATCTTCAGATATTAATTGGATTTCTCCAGACTGCTGCTTCTCTTTGCTTCTATCATATTTTTCTTGGTAATTCTCTGAAATGCTGACCTTGGCTATTCTCTGGTCGTCTTACTTCCCCCTCCTCCTCCCCAAGTGGCCTCCCATACGGGCCTTCAAGAGCTTTCATTCTTTAGGGCTTATCCCATCCATTTTATCTGTTTTTCCTTTCAGTTCTGACGTTAGGAAAATGATAGCGAATTGCTTATAAAATAAGACTGCAGCTATAAAGCTGGAATTGGACAAGAAAGCAAGTAAAACATGGGCATTGGAATGAAGAAATGGGTAACAGGGAAGGGTGAGGAAAACAAATTAAAAGTAGGTACTGAAGTCACAGCGGGCTGTAAATGCAATAGTAAGATGCTCCTGCAAGTTATCTTAGGGTTCTAAAGAAGGCTTTGCATGTCTGCCTTGGGTGGGGGGTGGGGGCAGGCTCGCTGAAGATGATGGGTTGAGGTTTCTTCTCCTGACCCACACTGCACCTAAACACCTGGACCTGCAATCACGAACATGTGTATCCTGGGTCCCCAGGTAGGTTCAGGAAGATGTGAAAGGATTAGCACAAATCAACCACCACTCCCCAAAATGCCCACCACTCTGTTCTGACTGTGTGGCCAGTATATCTCTATGGGGCTGCCAGGTGGCAGAAACTTCCAACCCTGGGAGCCTGCTCTGGTTCTCTGCTGCTCCGGAGGCAAATTCCTGTGCATCTCCCTCTGTCCATCCAGCCAAACATAGGCTGGGGCATTAATCCTCAGTGGAGCTCACTCTCCTTACTCACAGGAAATTTTGTTCTATTGGTCTCAGCTGTGAGTGGTGACACCCCCACACCCTTGGGTGGAATTAGTGCCACTGGACCACTCTTGCTTATCCACAGAATGGGTTCTAGAGAGGGAAGCATTCAGAATTTAGAGCTTGGGATGGAAGGAGTAGGTGTAAGGAGGAAGGATGTCTTTAGATCGCTATGGTCCCTATAATTTGGCTTCTGTTAATTTTTGGATGAGGTTTGCAGAAAAGGGAACAAGCAGGGCCAGGAGCAGTGCAGTACCCACCCCACCCCCCAACACACACACTCCATCTATTGGTTCTCCTTTCTTCCCAAAGGCGAAAATATTTTGAAAGGGCGTCTAAAAACAGGACGCCTACCTAAGAGGTACCAATATGATAAGTTAATAAACTATCCCTTTTTGAAATAACAAGGAATCCACATTAAGCACAAACCTTTATTAGATTGATTGACTTTGAGCCTACTAAAAAGTTCATTAGTTGTTAGTGTCTGGGCAGAGGCAGAAACTCGCCTTTTCCTTAGGGAAACTCATCAGGGAAACAGCAGCAGTTCACTTTGTCTGATTTTGTTGTTCAAAGAAAGATCATCCTTTACCATCTTTGGAAAAAAAAAACACAAAACTTCAAGTTAACGTTTGGATCATCATTGTGACCCAGTGAAATCGATGGAATGTCTTTATTCCGCACTCCAGGTTTCTTGGTGTGAGCTCCAGAAGAAATTGGGGCCCCGGCCAGCAAATAGCGCGGAGCAGAGGTTGCTCCCGGCGAGGGCGGGGAACTGATTGGAGCGTCACCGGCTGGGGTTGGGAAGGTGAGAGCCGGAGTTGTGAGACTGGCCAAGAAGGGGGATAAGGCTGCTGGCGGGGGCGGAGTGATGGGGTGCGGGGAAGCCGCGAGCTGCGGAGGGGCGGTAGTGAGGCAGTGGGCTGATGGTTGGAGGGGAGCCCACGGGCGACTGCTTGGCCCTGGAAACCAAAACTTTCCAAGATGAAAGACCATAAAATCGGTCGAGATTTCAAGCGCCTTTACTTCTAGCAGAGATCCCCTACAACCGATTCGGAGCTGCGGGCCCGCAAGGCCCCCAGATTCTTGGTGGCGCAGCAGCGCGGCCACAGAGCCGCTCTCGGAGCTTTCGTCGCGTCGCATCTCGGGGCGCCTCCCTCCTCTCCCCCTCGCCTGAGCCCCGCCGCACCGGGTCAGGGCTTCGCGATACCGGCTTTCTAATTTTAGCCCTGGGCAACCTCTTCTAGTGGCCCTTCCTTGAAAAACAAGTTCACATTTGCCATCAAATCCTTACCTAGTGTTCTCTTTATTAAATGACTGTTAACCGCCCCGCAGAGAAGCACAGTCTATATGGTTTCTCTGTCACCTTTCTCGCCGTTTTTTGTTTTGTTTTGCTTTGTTTTGTTTCTGTTTTTTTTTTAACCAGCCATAGAGTCACACTGTGGATCCAAAGCTCTTCTTTTCTAAGCAGTTAGGTTATATATTCAATAGGAATATTCGATTAAAAACACATTGGAATTACAGACTGATGCACAAGATCTGAGACTGGAAGAAAATATTTAATGCTTGCCTACAGATTCTGTCACCCATCATCTGCTCGGAATGCGCTGGGTGTCTTTCAGAGTGTCCGGCTCTTATGATTGCAAATAGCCCTGTTTTCAAATGGAAATAAGACTTGCAAACTGATTATGTGTATTGAATCGGAATCACTCACTAGATCCTCTTGTTTAAAATGTATTGAGAAAAGGTTGATGGCTGCAGACCTCTGTAACCAGCTCCCCCTTCTTCTCAGGGAGGTCGATCTATTTTGCAACTTTTTGCCATTTGAGCACGTTTCAGCTAGATAATTACGTTTCCATTATGTTACCAGCCCAGCGCTCAGACATGGTACATATACCACCTCCCAGCCGTCTCCCCAGGCCCCCCCACTAACATCACCCCTCAAACACTACACACATCACACGTTGCACCCACCCCTCCCCAATTACTTTGAGCCAAAGACTTACTCCAAGCAGCACAACTGAGCTGCACACAAACACCAGCAGAATCCAACATGCTTTCACCAGATGCAGTTCTCCCCCCCCTTCTTTTCGGTCCCTTCTCTTCCCTTTTCTTCTCCTTTCTTTCCAACGAACAAGACCACATACACACAAACTCCCAGCTTCCACATATGCACATTACAGAATTAAGTATTTAGCCATGTTCAGAATTTCCAAGCATTAATTCTGTGTCTGTGGCATTGTAATTATTAGAAAACAGTTCATACAGAAAGATTAATATCAACTCTTGGGAATGCATGAAGGTGCTTGTTTTCTTCAATAATTCTCAAACGTTTTCTCTTTACTCCTATCCAGAGCTAGATTCTGACTGTGGGTGGATTGGCCATTTGTTAAATGATATTTCCAGGAAGATCCCGGGTTTGATTTCAGTATGAAGCCAAAGCACTTGGACATGTAGGGAGATATTTGAGTTGTAGGTTTGATACATTGCAGCACTTCCAAGGTTTACTGCACCTCAGGAATCCTGCAAGAGAGCGGGAATCGACATTTCAGCTAATACTGCAGGTTGGTGGGTAGTAATGAATTAGCTACATCTTCGGTCTGTCCTGACTGGAGGCGGTGTTGTATGCTTTGTGTGCGCCTATGGCGCGAGAGCTGCAATTTTTCCTCAGAAGGGAAGGACGAAGCCTCACTACCCACCTCCACCCCCACCCCACCCCTCCTTCCCACCTAGGACTTGCAGACCTCTAGGCACCGTCGAGTGGCCAAGCGGGGAAGAGAGATTTAATCCTCTAGGACTTCAGTCTCCTCTGAAAAAGCGAGCCTACACTGAAAGTCTGTTTAGAAAACTGGTGGTCTGAAGGTGGGAGTGCGAGTCTGCGAGGACCCTAACTGCGGGGCCAGCTCTAACACAGACGTAGCCAGATTCGTTAAACCATTGATCCGATCTCCTGGGTTAGGGCAAAGCGAGCAGCTCAGAGGAACCAACTCTCGGTCCTCTTCGTGTCATTACGGTAATTCCCAGGTTTACATCTGCGCGCGCGCGCGCACTCTGCAGTGTATGTGCGAGAGAGATCAGGTAAATCAGTAGCGCACAGGCCAAATAAGCCCTTGTTTTCCTAGAGCTTTAGACATCTTGAAGCAGCAGCATTGGGAGGGAGGATGTGAGGCAAGGTGGAACCAGTACCCTTCTGTGTGATAGTCCGTAGAATGGCTCCGGGGCACTGCGACTGGGGGAAGCGTACCCAAGAACACTTTTCGTGATCTGACATCTCTGATTTTGTAGAAATGACATTACCAACACTCTTCGAAAACGCTAGAAATGCAATTTTTAACATTTTGCCAAGGGTTTGTTGTTATCGACAGTGTTTTCCAACAAAGACAGATTCCCCAAATGTATGAAATGGGAGGAGAATAAGAAAAGTTTGCTCGTCTTGTCGTACTACACTCAGACCTGCCCTCTTGTTTCCACTACCCCGTGAAGGCCCAGATAACACGAATCTTTGCTACAAATGAGGAGCAGAAACATTTCCATGTGGTTTCGTTGTTTGCTTGGCAGTAGGGTTCATATCAACAATTTTTATTGGTGAATGATGTTGGTAAGGCAAATGACAATTTTTGTTATAGGTTGCCTCAGGAAATCACATCCACAGCTATGTGTTTCAGGCACTAAGCTCAATTTGTTTAAGAATAATTTTAATATTTCCCAAACATAATTTCTTTTCAAAAATTCCACATGGCAAAAAATCAAATATTCCAATTTAAAGTAAGCCAAGCAAATTTTTTGTTTGATTTTTAAGGGAAACTCAGTTTGATGTAACATCTTAGTTGAGGTAATAAATACATTCAGCTTTCTTATATCTAACAGGTTCTGTAAGTTCCCCTACTTATGAAAACTTTTCTTTTTAAATATTTTATAAAAATAGGTGTCTAAGATAGCTAAGCTAGATACATACTGTGTATGAGATACTTATATGAATATACTTCTATACATATACAAGAATATGTATTCAACCAGTTATACCTACATATAGAGTAAACAGAATCAGATGTGAATTTTATGTTGGTGAAAAGAATCCTCTTTAAGAAGTCCTATTGCCTGCAAAATTTTTGTTTATGTTTAGGCAGAACATTAATCATACCAATTTAGATTGCAGTATCCTGCAAACAACTACAAAAGAAAAGCCAAAAGATGTATTGAAATCTCAGGCTTTCCTACAACTTTTAGTAACAAAGGTAATAAATGTTTAGGAAGCTGAGAACAAATGAAAACATTGTCAAGCGAGGACAGGGACAGTGCCTAGATGCCCTCCAAATTGGGCATTAGGTCACTATCAGAGAGAAATGCAACCAGCCACTTCAACTGTGGCTTCAGATGAGGCAGAAGCTGTGCTGCCAAGTTGCTGAATTTGCTCCTCCTACTTGCCTCTGATAATCAGCAAGGAAAGTTCAGAAACTCAACTATATGCGGTGGGAGTTGGTGCATACAGAGCCTGGCCCTTACCTTCAATTAGATACATACTTTCCTCTACTCCCACCCATACACAGTTCCCCCTGTTTCCTGGGTGGAAAAACTGTCCGGAGAAAGTGGCTGCATAGAGGACACTTTCCGCTGTTGAAAGAAGCTCCAGAAAACTTTCTGTGCTGCAAGTTGAGATAGGTGCTAATATTGTACCCACAGAGGGTAGCCTGAAGCTGCAGAAACACAACTGCACAAATGCACAACCACAAACACACTAGCCAGGAAGGCAGGGGGTGGACCAGTGGAAGGAGGTGTCCAGAATCTTGTAACAGCAATCTGGTTAAGAAAGCTCCATCCTTTCTCATAACCATGTCTGTTACTTTTCGTTCCCATTCTAAAAGAATGAAACAAACAAACAAACAAGCAAACCATGCCTAAGAGCTGTGTTTTACCGGATTCACCTTTCCCCACAGGCTTTCTAGTTCTCCACAAATAAAAATCACCTGCTCATTCTGCTCAGTTGTTCTAATAATTGGCGGTGGAGGAACCATGTCTGAATAAACGGGAGACATCCGATCAGAGCTCAAGGGAGCTTCGCACAACTCTCCTGCTTATAGAAAATGAATTTCTGCGTGCCTTGCTTTTACATCAGGAAAGGGGTCAGTCTCTATCAGCACAGTTCACACAGAGTCTGGATTTTTCCCCCCTTTATCTTAAATTGACCCGCTTTTAAGATAAAGATATAATAGAGAAAGCATTGACCTTACTTACCTGGTCCCTAATGAGCTGGAAGTCAGAAGGCCCCGTTTTCATTTCCTATCTCGGATCGCTTGAGAAGAAACTCGTACTACCTTTTGTGCACTCGCGCCTGGACATAGCCCGTTACAGGCACCCTTAACGCGAGTGAGTGAGCGCGCTCGAACGGTGTAGGGCCTCTAAAGTCTGAGAATTCTTCACTGGGGCCTCAAAATCGAAGATCCCGATGGCAGACCTAGGCAAGGTCACTGGAGCTCCCTAAAACCTGCCTCAGGAGGATTTTAAATCCTTCGGAGGCTCCCGGAACAAGTCTTCACCCTAAGCAGTGGGAAGAAGAGCCGCCTCTTGCGGGGCCCCTGGACTTGATCGCTCGGGCCTTCTCCCCCGGCTCCAGGAGTCTGTGTCCTAAAAGCATTTCTCGCGGAGTTGGCCCCCGCCTGACTCGTATTTCACGCGCGGGTCGCGTGTTACCTCCCAGCCGGCCAACTCCTACCCCGGAGTCGCTGTCCCCGTTGTGAGGCATTCCTTGCCCCCACCCGCCTCCTGGCCTTAAGGACCCCGGATGAATTCGCTTGTGCCCCTGTTGGGGGTGGCAGCCGACCAGGCTCCCTTCCCTCCTACCCCGAGCATCTCTTCCGGGCTCTTCTCGCCTCCCCGGAGCCCTGCCCAGGCCCCCGCCCGACCAGCTGAGAGGGCTGCTTCCCAGGCTGGGTTCTCAGACTGGGGCAGGGGTGGGGAGCGCTTTCGGATGCTAAACATCCAACAAGCCAAGACTGGGGTTTCAGGCCCCGAGCCACTAGAGCCGCTCTCCAGGGCTCTCGAGAAAGTCCTCGTGTTTACATGGAGGGTGGGGGTGGGGGTGGGGGGAAGGAGGAAGGAGGCATGCCGTTTGCAAAATCTCCCCCTCTCCCCACGGCCATCGGGGCCTAGGGATGGGGTGGGGGTTCTCTGGCGAGGACGCTCGGCATCGCGGGGATCTCGGAGCGAACTGCGCTGCCCCCACACGTGGGGGATCTTCAGGCTCTTTCCGGCACAGCAGCCTCAGGGGCATCCCCAGAGGCCGATTTCTCTCCGCGGGAAGCCAAACCCTACCTGGGCGGAGAGGCTGGAAGATTCCGAGACTCCGCTGGATTTCCCCGAGGCTGACAGGGATGAAGGGGGCAAGGAGCGCAGGCTGCGGAACCCTTTTGGGCTGCACCCAGGGCGTACCTGTTTCTCCATCAAGATGCTTCAGATTGCTGTCCAGGGCCGCTTCCTGCCGCCGCGACAAGCGCTCCCGGCCGGCAGCAGGAGCGAGCAAACCCGGCGTGATTGATGATGAGATGCGGCACTATTTATCTCGGTGCCATCCGCAGACTCTAATGAATTCACCTTTCCCCGGGACAAGTAAACAGACTTCAAACTAAGCCGACTCCAGAGAGCAGGGAAAAGAATGTATTTGATGGAAGGATGATAGGACCAAGGGTAGCACAGCCCACAAAAATTGACTGTCGAGGGTCTGGAGCGGACGGGAGAGGCAGCCGCAGTGGCCACGGTGAGCACAGCCAGCAGCGTGTTTTAGTCTTGGGTGGGGATCGGGGGACAGATTGAGCGAAGCTCCCACCTCCACACAATCGGCGTCTTAGAATCTAGCAGCGGCTGCGGTATCCAACTCTCCTTGCCCAGTTCAGGCGTGAGCTAGGTGCCTTGGCCGTTTACAGTCCCCATCCCGGGACCACGGCTGCCCATTCCAAGTCAAGTCTTCGAACTTTCCAGGTTTTTGTGTGCTTCCCAAAATGTGAGGCCTGCGGAGATTTCCCCCAACAAGCATACTCTGTCAACCCAACCAACCATTCGCAGAATCTCCAAGCCCTCCCTCCATATTGGAAGGCTTATCTCAAAGCCAGCCCTAGGTTTCTGGGGGAGAAAATCCTCTTAGCCCCCAGTCCTAACTGGAGAGAAGTCCCCAGGAAACCGACAAAGAGGGGTGCTGGGTGGGGAACAAGGCCCTAGGCCAGTCAACTTCTCTTACAAGCTCCTAGGTGGGGGCAAGGGGAGGAGAGAGAAAGAGAATGAAATGAAGAAGGGAAGGAAAGGTGGAAAGTGTGAGGCAAGGAATGAAAAGTTGAAATTGTAGGAGAGGAGTGAATACATGCCAAATATGAATGAATCCCCCACAACCTGACACTTCCAAGTCTTTAAAGAAAAAGTGCTTGGAAAGGCATCAATCCACAACCGATTTGACCGCCTTTCCTCAGGGCAGTTTATCACCGGTGCTTTAGGAGTGAGAACGAAAGGGCAACAACCCATCCAGGAATTATGATTTCTCTCTGTCCACAACCACTCCACGCATCACCTCTGCCCCGCCCCGCCCCGCAACTCTAAGAGTTCTCTAACCTTTCTCCACTCCACCCCACCCCCACAGATCTGGGCGCCGAGGAGACGAGGAAATAAGGGGTCAGAAGAAAGGGATCGAAGATGATATTTTGCCAGGGCAAGGAGTGTTGTGGAGCAGGGAGGCGGAGGATTGAGGACAGGAGAAAGATTCCTTACTAAAAGATATAGGAGCCTAGAGATGGAAACCGCTGGAACAGAAAGAGAAACCTCAGCCCCCCCAAAACTGCGGGGCTTTCCCAGGCCGGAGGCCCGGACACCACGGAGGCCTGAGCGGCCTCGAAAAGCTGGGGGTCCTCGGCCTGTGCCTGCCAGGAGAGCGCTATTTTTGAGCAGAAACAAAACCTAGTAATGGCTTTCCCGCCAGCTTTGGAAAACAGCCTCCCACAAAATTTTAACTGCGAAGGGGCTCCACCGCGGTTAGAAATACAGGACCGATCCCTTCAGTAAAAATGGGAGCTCATTCAGGGTTATTTAGAACGGGATGTCCCGATCAACTGTTTCAAAATGTTGGCTCAGCTATATAAGATCACAGTAGATACTTTTGGGTTTTCTAAAAAACAGAAGCTTGTCTCTGAAGGCAGTTATTGCTGTCTTTCTCTGTCTCTTCCTTTTTCCCTTACCCTCCTGGTGGAAGTAGTTAGATTTCTCTTCCCTACTGCCGAGTCCCAGAACTGGTCAAGGCTAGCTTCCTCTCAATTACCAGGCAGAATAAAACCCCCTCTTTCCGCAGAGCAAGGACCCTGGGCCCAGACTTCTTGGATGGTTCGAAATCCCTTGCATCTCTAAATAATTCGGATCCCATCACGCCAGTGATGAGGGCCCCCACCAAACCAAATAAAAACAAAACCAAAAGCCATTTAAAACCAACTCAAAAACAAAGAGGAGGGTTTTTAATCAGAAAAAGAATCTTTTAAATTTGTATAATTTATTAGAAGCTTCATAGGAACTATAAGCCAAATATCTACATAAGTTACAACAACAACAACAAAAAAAGACTGACGCGGCAAATACCAAACTGCCAAATAATATACACAGATTTGTCAATGCCCATAGAAAATGTGAGGGGCTGGGACTAGGGACTGGATTTCTTCCTTTCTCTTTCTTTTTTTTCTTTTTACAATAAAATGTACAGATTTCTAAAAACTAGGCCTTTAGTCCAACTTTTGACAGTGTTTTACAGCTACAAGTTCACATGAAACAAGACAATTCTCACTGGGGCCACGGAGACCCGGCCGCGCTGGGCGGCCAGAGGGTGCCGGGTAACGGGCGCTTCCTTTGTGCCAGTGACAAGTGGGTTCTATCCAAGAGTCTTTCCTCTCCCCCAGCCCCCCCTTCGAAAGAAATCCTGGTATTTACAAGCAAGTCCACTTTGCTGGCAGAGTGCACCAAGAGTGAAGTTGGCGATCTTTAGAGTCCAGAGCCATGTTAGAGTAGAGCCCTCTCCAAACTGCGCCCCGCCCGGGTGTGGGAAACCCATTAGAATCACCTAAGAGACACTCCCAAAGCTGTTCTCTTTATGTCCTTCTTTGTTTAAGACTCCTTAAAGAATTGGATTCGCTTGGCTATTATTTTCTTTAGGGAAAAAAAAAAAACCCACAAAATTTAGTAAAGAAAAAAAAAAAAGAAATATGCCCAGCAGTTTGGCTTTTGTGTTTTTCCTTGTTCTAAAAGGAGACAGGTTCTTAAGAAAAGTTGAAGCGCGTGGAGCAGCGGGCGGATGGTGGTCTGTGGTGGGCAGGATGGGGAGCGGTGAGGCAGCGCTCTGGGCTAGGACGGGCCCGGCGTCCTCTCACCAGGTCCGACCATATAGCAAGGTGGAGCAGGACATGGTGCCGTAGTCCGAGCCGGAGGAGTTCAGGTGGGACAGGCTGGAGACCTGACCCTGCAGCGCCGCGGGGCTGGCGGCGTGGTGAGCCAGGTCCGGAGACTGCCCGGCGCTGCCCGGCTGGTGGCCTGGGTGTGCGCCCAGACCTGGGCCACCGCTTCCCACTGAGATAGCCGCCGCCGCCGCCTGCGCGGCCTGAGCCTGCTGCTGTGCCTGCTGCTGCGCGTGGCCCTGTAGGCCCGCTGCGCCCGGCGCAGGAGCGCCTGCCTGGCAAGGTTTGCCGTCTTTCACCAGGACGGGCACAGCCACGCGACGCGGTGACTGCTGCTGCGCTTGCTGCTGCTGCGGGCACCCGGCGCCCCCGCCGCCGCCGCCGCTGTCCTGCTGCAGTTGCTGCTGTGCCGCCTTGTCCTTGGCCTGGCGCTTCATCTTGTAGCGGTGGTTCTGAAACCAGATCTTGACTTGCGTAGGTGTCAGGTGGATCATGCTGGCCAGGTGTTCACGCTCGGGCGCAGACAGGTACTTCTGTTGCTTGAAGCGTCGCTCCAGCTCGTACACCTGCGCCTGGGAGAAGAGCACCCGGCGCTTCCGGCGCGGCGCGCTGGGCAGCGGGGCCATATTCTTGCTCACATCCCCCAGCGAACCCAGGCCGCCCATGCCGCTCATGTTCATGCCGCTTGCCGGGCCCATGAAGCGGGAGACTGTAAGCGACAAACGCACAGCGTCGGCCGGGGCCGGGCCGGGCTAGGCCACCTCGGCCTTTCGCACCCTTGAGCCTCCTGGCCCGCCCCGACGGCTCCTTCCTCACCCAGGCCGCCTCGCGTTCCACCCAGAATGGTCCAACCGCCGGGGATCGCCAGCACCTGCCCGAGGTCGTGCCGCCGAGGGACTTAAGGGAGAGCCTCTCCCGCCCCCAACCCCGGCCTGGGTTACCCTCCGTTAGTCTTGGTGCTAGACCCCCAAAAAAGCGCTGTGGGGGAAGGACGCTCCCTACCCTTTCGTTCCTATTCCGGGCAGGAGTTGCGGGGTTAGTTGGCCAGAGGCAGTGAACTGGCTCCAGGCCGGGGACTGGGGACCGAGGGTAGACCACAAATTATTAGGGAGCTTAGAAGAGGGGAGTATTAACTCCCGGAAGCTGAACCCCTAAACGTTTTGTCTCGTGGCCACACTCTCCTGTTGGGCATCTGCTCGGCTCATTTCGAGCCCCCTCCCTCCCAGTAAGGTGACCTCCTGCCCGGTCAGGCCGCGAATCTTAGTGCGGGGCTCGCAGCCTCTCCCTTCACTCGCAGGGCGCCTCCCTGAGAGATCCGAGGTCTCCCGCGCGGAGCGGAGCTGCCAGCGCGTCGCTTCTAGGAGATGCCGAGTAGGAACACTTGCCTGCAGGACCGCAGGGCTACTAAGTGTCTCTTCCCGGACCCCCAGCCCGGCCAAAGGGAAGAAACCCCTGTTGCCGCGCGGGACTCCCTGGCGCGGCTGCCTTGCCGCCCACCCTGCTGTCCCAGCGCGCAGCCGGCTTGCGCCGCGCCTTCCCGGCCACTATCCCCGTGCCCTGCGCGCTCAGCCCGCGGCCCCACAGTGGGGCGGCCTCACTTACTGGCCGGGAAGCGGGGGTCTGGATTCGCGCCGTACCATCCGGGGCCGGAGGCGCTGTTCCTCATGGTGTCCTGGTACGGCGGCAGCTCGCTCATGTTGCCCAAGTTGCCGTTGCAGTAGCCCCCCACGGCGGAGTGCGAGAGCTGGGGCACCCCCGCCGCCGTCATGTGGTAGGCGGCGGTGACGGCGCCGTGGTGCCCCACGGCGTGCTGTTGCATGGCCGCGGCCGGCGGCGCAGCCTGACCCTGCCTGTACGCCGCCAGCGGAGCCCCGAGGCCGCCGCCCTCCATGCCCACTTTCTTGTAGCTTTCCTCCAGGGGACTCAAGATGTCAGACACTGAGAACGGAGTCGTGTGCTTTGGACTCATCGACATGATTCGGCGGCGGCTGGAGGAGGAAGGAAGAGGAGGAAAAAAAAGGGAGAGGGGGAAGGCGAAGCCTCGCTGCTTTTTTTTCCTCCCTTTGCCAAATATTCTGGTGTTACCTTAACGCCGATCTTGTTGGATGTACACGTAACCGAGTGGACCGAGTCCGCCTTAATTGGCTTGAGTGGAGGCTCGGGGGCTGCCTAGCGTTTGTTTTAGCCAGGCGCCAGGTTTTAGGCAGCCACCAGAGGCGGGGCGTAAGCGCTAAAGCAACAAGACAATAGAAGCCTACATCTTGCCCGAGATAATTAGCTTACATGCTGATGACAAGGTAAACACCTTTAAGTTTCACTTGTCAGGATTTTAGGTCTCAGAGAGAGCGAGAGAGGCAGAGTCGCGACCCACAGCATTGCTTTCCTCCTTCCCTGGGGACCCCCACCCCATTTTTTGTGGGGTGCCGGCTGCGCTCTGGGGGTGGTGGGGGAGGGGAAGGAGGAGGGAACCGAGAGCGGGAAGGGGGGGAGGTGGAGTGGGGAGTAGCCGAGGAGGAGGGTTGGTGGGGAGGAAGGAAGGTGAATGCTGCTTTGCAACCAACTTGCGGAGTTACAAAGTGGAACCACTTTCCAATTCGGTCGGGGTTCCCCGGGCGGGAACAGGTATATTAGTGGGAGGGGGCCGAGGGACCGGGTGGGGGTTTCACCTGAGCCTGCCGGGACTGCTCCTCCCTCCCGCTGCGGCCTCCCAGCCCCGCGCCTTCCCACTGCCTCCGGACCACATCAGGATTCACGGCGCGAAGCCCCAGTCGCCACCAAATGAGGCGAGCAAGTCGGGAGACGAACCCTGGGGCCGCACCGTTGGTCTGCGTGTCTGTCAGTCTGTCTGCCTCTTCTGCCGCCGTCAGAGGGACACCCTCTGCTCCCCGCCTCCTTCCCCCCTACCCAAGAGAATCCCTGCGGGCGGAGGGGGCGCTGAGCAGGGGAGCTGCTGCGGCTGGGAGGCTGTCCCGGATCCCCGCGCCCCCCCACCCCAGATCAGGGGCTTCTCAGCAGACCAGGTCCCCTGCATCACGCACCCCGCCACCCCCCCCACACACACAACAAACACCACGCGGCGCACTCTCCCCACCCCCACGAGCATATCACTGGCCGCCTGGGCTGGCGAGATTGGAAAATACTAATAGGAGAGGCTATCACTGAAGTTGCCCAACCTCTAACAAACCTGATGTCCCCGACCCTCGCCCATCGCCTGGACTCGCGGGGTTCTGGGGCTTGAGCTGACTTTCCGAGCACATCACAGCCCCAGCACCCAAGCCCAGGGCCACGGTGCTTTCCCCTCTGATGCTTCAGGGAGGTCGCGGGCAGAGAGCGGCGCGAATCCTATCCCGCCTGTTGCGGCGCGGGACTGAGCCTAAACCCCGGCGGGACCCACTGGCGGGGAGGGGGCGAATCCCCAGGCGCCGGCAACCCAATGGGCGGGAGGCTGGGCTGGGGCTCGCCTCCGCCCGGAGCTCAGCCATGCAAAAGTGCACTTGCTTCCCCGGGAATAACCAAATATCTTTGTTTAAGTGGCGGCGTAAATGGCCAGTCGCTTTGTGGCCACGCTGGATATTAGTAGATGAGGATCATTCTGCTTCAATTGGGCGCCTCTCATCTGGCGAGCAAGAAACTGCTTAGGCGGAAGTGAGTTTCCTTTCTGAGCGTTCCCAGGCTTCAAGTGTGAGCCCCGCGCCTCGAGGGTCCTTGGGCTCCTGGCAAGGGGGAGTTGTGGGCTCTTCTGGCGCAGGATCGGGGGCATCCGCCTCTCGGCTCCGACCAGGCCCTGACCTTCAAAGAGTGGACCACCAAGATCCTGAGACCGACTCTGGCTTTTTCTCCCCTTGGATTTAAAATTTTTATTGATTTTTCTTTGGCTGAATTAGCTTCTCTCCGCACTGGGGACTGGGATGGCGGCTCTCTCCATTACCCGGCAGGGACCTCCAAGACCCTACCAGTACTGGTCAAGGAAGCTACTCGAATCTGGTTCTTGTTTTCACGTTTTCTTTCCCTTCCTTATGGAGGGGGAGCTCCCGATGACGAACAGGCAGTTTTGGACGACTTAATTCAGCAGATGAGACGCTTTTTTCCTTAATAGCAATTATAGTAGAAAAAGTTGTTTTATTTGCTTTCTATTTTAAGATTTAAATACTCTCCTTGAGGAGTGCTTCACAATCTCCCAATGTAAAGCCCATTTCTATCCTAAAATTTCATTTACTCACTATCTAATCTGAGCCCCTTACAAAAGGAGATAAAACTCGGGGAACCTCCTGGCTTCCCGAGGCTTGCGCGTTAGCCGGCATTTCCATGCGGCGCCAAGGCGCCGCTGCCTACCCGGCAGGCAACCTTGTATTTCCGCGCCTGCACGCGCTCACTGATGAGCCGCGGAAGATACCTGGCTGGCTCTTTGCCCTTCTTTCCGACGGGCTTCTCTGGGGGGCGCTCTCACGAAGGACTTAGACCGCATCAACTGCGTTTCAGTCAATGTGGTGTCTGAGCCCAGTGCTCTGTGGAATGCGACATCATGCTAACCGGAACAACCAAAGAGAGCTGGCAGAGCTGAATACAGACCTTGTCTGCATGCGCGACCCAGACCCCCGGCCTGCGCCCTGAATGGGTTTTATTGGAAAGGCTGTGTGGGTTTCCCAGGAACTGTCTCCTCCATTATTTCACACTGTTGATAAGTGTAAGGAACACCAAGGATAGAATGTCGTACATCTCTCCCAGTCTCAATGACATTTAGAAATGGAGATAAAAGGTTTTTGTGAGATGCAAATAAGATCGAATACATAAAAGTGCTTTGCAATTTTTTAACCTCAATGCCAGCAATCGAGATTTCTGTAGTTATTATCATTAACACCCCCCTCCACCCCTACCCACCCCCGTTTAGGGCTAATCTTTCATTGCTCCTAAGCGATGCCGCCTTGGTCTACGTCCCTCCGCCACTTTCCAGCCCGGCAACAGGCCCAGGGACACGTGGCTGGCAACTATCTGGTCCTAGGCTCCCGGGGCCAGCGAGCAGCTGGGCCCGCAGCTCCCTAACCCCGGGACGTGCACGCGGAGCCACTCAGCAAGAGGCGGGTCCAGGTGCTGTAAAGGGAGCAGGAGCGCACTCCAGGGTGGCGGGCGACTGTTCCTGATTCACCCTCTTGCAGCCACCAGGACCGTGCTCTTTGCAACCTCTGCTTGACAGGAGCTTCTCGAGAGCGTACCAGCAACAGCTCCTGCTTGGACCTTGCCTGGACTCTTGCAGCGCCTTGCTGGCCCCGGCTTCCTGTACCTCTCTCACCCATGCCCTTTCACATACATATCGCCCCGCAGTCTTTCCAAGGCTCACTGCACTGCCAAGAATAAGCTCAAAGACCAGGCATCTTGTAGGAAAAAGACGGCTATATAGATTTCCGAGTTTGTCCAGGCAAAAGCCGTGAGAGACCCTCCCCTGGCCCCAACACCTCTTCCTAACCGAAGAGTGTCCTTTCTTCCTGCCGACTCCCGCACTCATCTTTAATAGCATGGACGCGGGTTAAACTAGTGGTTTCTCCAGAGGAACATGAAAACCCCGCGTCCACCCCGGGCTTGCTTGCCGCATCTTTCTTTATTCCGCAATTGACTCGTTCCCGGAGGGAGGGGGGTATCGGTGGGGCAGTGGCCAGGGCAAGGCCTAGCGCCAGCCTCTCCCGGCGGAGTTTGCCCTGGCGCTGCGGCACACGCCCGCCTCAGACGGTCGCCACACTCTTGCTTCGCTGGCTGCGGAGCCGTGGAGGCGCAGGACTGGGACCTACTGGGGAGGAGCAGAGTTGTCGCCAGCTTATGCTCCCCACCTGCGTGGCCAAAAGGAAACTCCCTCTCTCCCTCCAGTGTCACTTCTTTGAGAGTTTAGAACAGAAGGCTCATACAGCAGGCTAATATGGTGTCCGCAGCCCGCACTGGGTAGGGGACGAAAGAGCAAAGTCTGTTTTCTCCCCTTTTGGTCCTTTTTCTAATTCCTTTCATGACCCTTCACACCTCTCCCAGGGCGCTGAGCGACCACGTTTTCCTGGAGGTATGTTGCTCCAAGTTTTATCGCAAGTCCTGATTCATTCAACAAATATTTATGGAATGCCAGCTCTGTGCCAGGTACTGTACTAGGCCTGGAAATTCAGCCTAAACAAGTTAGAAACGGTTGCTACCCAGGAGGAGCTTACACGCGAACAATAAATCACCCAAATCATAGGTAGTTACTTCATGACAAATGTCACTGCGGGATTCGACTGCGATAGAGAAGATCGTAATGGAGGTTTGGGTGTGGGTTTCTGCACCATTTCCTGAGTTTCAAGAGCTCCGGGGTCTTGAGAAAAGCACTTGAGAAGGTCAGAAGTCCTAGGGTTTGAACCCTGGCTTTACCACTTTCCAGCCATGTGGCACGGCTCTGTAGGCGCCTACCACACCCTGGAGCCACACCATCACAGCCAGAGTAAACTGGTGTATTGTTTACCATCTTCCCCTTCTCGAGGGTGTGGCCCTGTTTTATTTATCCTTGAAACTCTTAATGTCTCAAGAAATGCTGAATTTAGAGCATCTATTTCCTGAACTTTAAAGTGTTCATAACATGCCTTGTGTATCTTCCAGCATTGTTTTGCTAGGGATCCAAATATTTAAGGATAGGATAATGTGTGAGCTTGTAAGAATGCAAATGGTAGGAGTTACTACTTTTGATACCCGAATCCAGGCCTCTGACCCTCTCTGAGAAGCTCTCTGGCCCCTGGATTGCTCCCGTGCCCAGACCAGAGACCCGGGAGAGGCAACCCCGCCCAGGGGGCGGAACGCTAGCACGCAGGCAGGCGCTGGGGGTAGCTGCTCTCCAGCTCTGAGATCCAAGAAACCAAGACGGGACTCGGAGCCCCCTCTATAGGGCATCTTTCCGGTGCCTTCTCCCTGAAGAGCCTCACAGGAGTCCCTCCTCGCCTGTTTCCCAGACATGAGACCCAGGAGCCTTGTAGGGTCTGCGCAGCCGGTCGGCTTTCTCCAGGAGGCTTCCTTAGACAGTGAGCGAGGAAGAGTTCTGGAGATGGCTCCCCCTGTCTTCTGCTCGACCATTTAGGGCCTTTGAGGTCGGCCTTCCTTTGGGGGTCGCTCTTCTCAAGTCGTGGCCGCTGAGCAGGCAGAGAGGGACGCCAGGACGTCGAGCTCAGTTCCTGTGCCACCCTCTCCCAACACCAACAAGCTTTTGGTGATGGTATGTGGAGGCGGGGGCGTGCGTGTGAAGGCCAGAGACCTTCTGGAGAAGAGGAGGGAATCTGATGTCGAAGAACATGCTTTTCAGTGGTGTCAAGTCTCCCTAGATGTTGACACCTGTGGTCTTGGAACTCGCTTTCTTTTCGTATAGCTCAGTTCAAAGTCTGGATTCAACTCGTTCCAAGTTATATCCGGAGTCCGTACACTGTCCATCAACTCCAGGATCGCCCCCTGGCGGGAGGGGGTAGGAGCGAATTTGGGGACCATGTCAGAAAGCAAGCAGACAAGGGGAACTCGGGTCTAGCAGCACCCTTTTAAATGCGAAGAAACTAACACCGGCGTAAGGAATGGGGGACGCCTGCCTGAATACACTTGGAAATCCAGCGAGGCCAGGCGCCGCAGGAGAGAGGCGAGCAGTTCTAGGCGGGGACTCCACAGAGAATCTGCTTCTTCCACTTTCTCCTAGTTCTTGGTTACTGTTTAAATAACGAGACTCTAAGAGTGAAAGAGAGTGGGTGGTGGCGATTTCTCGATTCTCTGGATGGATGGGAAGCCCCTATCCTAACGGGCTGGTATGCCGGCCAAGGCGCTCTCGGGCGCGTGCAATTCCAATGAAAGTTTTGCGGCAGTTGCTGAGACCGAAGTGACAGATTCCGGAAGGATCCTCGTGGCGGCGCGGCTGCTTCGCCCCAGGACCTGTGCAGCCTCAGTCAGCTTTAGATGGCCGAAGCCTGCAGCTCTTTCTGCCCTCCATCTCCCATCAAACCTCAGCCACAGCAGTGTACATCCTGGGGCTCCAGTCTCCCCAGAACCCCAGCTACACCTTTGGGGCCACCGAGGAGCCGGAGGCTCAGGTCCCTTGGGCCCTGAGTGTTCGTTTCTGCACAGTGCTGGGTTTCCCTCGTTCATTTCTTGCCTTCTCTCCAACTTTCCGCCCTTGCCCTTCTCCCCGCGTCACCCCATCCTCCCACCCCCACCCCCCCACCCC